>CAUYLG010039334.1:108-24137 GCA_963573385.1 Cacajao melanocephalus | reverse complement strand
CTGTTTCTTAGTTTTCCTTTGGCGGATGCCCCTTCCCCGCAGAGCTGGACCTTCCCGGTTCAGCTGTGCTTACTGTGAAACTCTCAGTCCTCAGCGCTTCCAATTGCTGTTCTCCTTGTGGGGATGGGACCAGCCGAGCCGGACTCAAAGGGCCCCCTGTCATGTATACTCCGCACCGAGAAGCACCGTGCCGGGGCGCCGGCAAAATAGCCACACCGGCCAAAAAAGTCACGCTGGCGACCCTTGTGGCTCCTCCACCGGGAATCTCCCAGTCTGTGGGCAACAAAAATTCGTCTGAAAGTGTGGCGTCCACTCACTCTCTGCGCTTTCACTGGGAGCTATAATCCTGAGCTGTTGTTAATCGGCCGTCTTGGATCTCTCTCTTCATTTGCTTTTTTAACCACTTTGTTGAGGTATGATTGTGTACAACTTGAGTTTGGAAATAAGTATACACCTGTGAAACTTTGCCATGAACCTATCCATTACCTGCAAAAGTTTTCTCCCATCCTCTTTATTATTATTTTTTTGTGGTAAGAACACTTAACATAAGATCTACTCTCTCAGCAAACTTTTAAAGTAAACAATACAGTGTTGTTAACCATAGGTGCTTTGCTGTATAGTGTTTCACTGGAACTTGCTCATCTTATATAATTGGAACTTTGTACCCTTTAACCAGTACTTCTACATTTTGTTTTAATCTTAGGTCAAAGTAACTTTTAGCTACTATTTCTTGCTTTCATGTAACCCAAGTAGAGATGGAATTGTGCCTTAAATAGTTTTGGAGGAAATAGTCTTAAATTGCAATGGGAGATAATTTTGATTCAAAATTAAGAGTTTTTGCCAATAACTGGTTAAGCACTAGAATATATTGCTTGGGAGCTTGTATAGCTCTTCCTGTTCTGTAAAGTTTGATAGTCCAGACCAGGATAGGCCGGCCTTTTCTGTAAAGGTCCTGATAGTGAATACTTTTGGTTTTGCTGGCCGCTATGTAACTCTGCTGTTGTAGCAGGAAAGCAGCCAGAGTTGATATGTAAACACACAGTTTTCCAATAAAACTTTATTTATGACAACAGGGTTTCATCCGTGGACTCCTAATCTCCGTCCCCACTGTCTCACATAGTTTAGAGAAAGGACTGGTGATCCCCGGAGGTCCATTCTGCTGCTACATTTCTGAAGCTTTTTGTATATCCTAGTTGAGTAATTGCAAAATAAACAGTAGAACAAGTATCCTGAATTCTTCCTTTCATCAGAAGACTCTACGATATCACCTTTATTGTTCTGCAGCTTTTGAAAATTTATGTACAAATTGAAAAGACACATTTAGGACAGTGATTTATTTCCAGATGCCAAAGAAGGGAAGAAAGTTAGCTACTTCAAGGTTTGTTTCTTTTACTCATTTCTGACTTGTGAGTAATGTGGGAAGCAAAAAGAGAACATTTTTCCTGTTGCAGACCCCATACAAACAACTTTCTTATTTTTCACTACAAAGGAATAATTGGTATTGAAGTGGATCATTAAGTTTTCAAACAAGCTTATAAGTCATTCAGTATATAAAATTTGGTCAGGTGCAGTGACTCACATAATCCCAGTACTTTGGAAACCTGTGGTGCAAGGATTGCTTGATCTCAGGAGTTTGAGACTAGGCTGGGCCACATAGCGAGACCTTGTCTGTACTAAAAATAAAAAACTAGCCAGGCGTGGTGGTGTGCACCTGTAGTCCCAGATACTCAGCGGGCTGAGGAGGAAGGATTGCTTGACTCTAGGAGATAAAGGCTGCAGTGAGCCATGATTATGCCACTGCACTCCAGCCTGGGAGACAGAGTGAGATCCTGTCTTTAAAAAATTACACACACACACACACACACACACACACTTTATAGAGTTGTATCTGCTCCCTGTGTGTATACTCAGCTTGCTCTGTGTGCACCCTGTGCACACTCTGGACTCTATGGATGACCACTTAAGGCAGGGATGGAAATGAGGAAAAGGATAGGTGGTGATTGGAGTGGGGTGGTGGTGGCTATGGGTTTCATATGTTTGGAGGTGGTAATATCATGCTTTACTACTTGGCAGTTATCAGACCGTGAGATGTTGGAAATAAATCACTACTGGCTGGTCAGCTCCTCCTCCACACTTACGGTCCTAGGTCTGTAGAAGCCATGACTCCCTCGGGGGTTGAGGTTGGTTGAGAAGAGATGGCATATACCTGCAAATGGGGCCAAGGGCACTATATTTCAATGGCAGATATGGAAAGTGCTAGAACATTTGGGGGAAGAGATTAATCATGGGAGGCTCAGGGCTTGGTTGGGCTTCATGCAGCATTTGTGTGGATTGACTGTAGGGCAGAATGTAGAAATACGGAAAAGTGCACAGAGCAGAGATCATAGCAAGGGCTCAGGCACGGAGGGAGAATACACGTGGTTTGTCTCATAAAAATGAGACGACCTGCCTGGCTGAAGCAGAGTGTCTGTAGAAAGGTGCAGCGGGAACTTTGTAGACAGGTAAGGAAGGTGTGGACTACCAGGTTTAGACTTGGAATACTGTGAGCACTCAGGGAGAGTAAACTTAAAAGTATGTATTTGGTGTATTAAAAATAAGGTGACAAGTAGGGAGGTGTTTTTGGGAGATTAATTTGTGTGTGAAGATGCTAGAGACCTGAGTGGGCAGGAAAGCTATTAGAGTCATTCTGTTGTGCAGCCTGAGAAGGTTTTGTAGGGGTGGTGCAGCTTTTAGCAAAGAAATAATTGTTGCATTTTGAGATAATATTTGAACAATTTTTGAGACTACATTTGTGGGGAGGAAGAAGGTCATTATTCTTTTTTTAAAGAATCTTTTTATTTTGAAGTAATTTTAGACTTAAAAGTTGCAAAACTAGTACAAAGGGAGTTCACTTATAAGCATCACTCAGCTTCTCCAAATGTTAACATTTCTACGTGACCACCACACAGTTGTCAAAACCAGCTCTGATCCATATGAGTAACTAAACTACAGACGTCATTCACATTTGCCAGGTGTCCTGCTAAGGTCCTTATTCTAGTCCAGGATCACACAATGCCTTTAATTGTCTGGCTCTTTTGGTTTCCTTCCATCTGAGATAGCTCCTTAGTTCTTATTGGTCTCTGTTAACCTTGACAATTTTAGCAAAGTACAGGCCAGTTATTTTGAGAAATGTCTCTCAATTTAATGTTGTTTGATATTTCATCATTATATTCAGGTATGCGTTTTGACAAAAATACCGTAAAAGCACCTTTCTCAGTTCACCATATGAGGAGGCAGATGATGTCAACATGTCTCATGATAGGCGATAATTTTTATCATTTGTTTAAAGTGGTGTGAGCTAAGCTCTACTGTAAAGTTCTTATTTTTTTCCTCTGTACTTACTAAGTATTTCTGCGGGAGAGACTTTGATACTTATGCAAATATCCTGTGTCTCATCGTACTGTTGTCCACTAATGTTAGCATCTATTGATGATTCTTGCCTGCAACGTTTATTACTATGGTGTTTGCCTAACAGTGGTTTTCTGTTTTCTTCTTTTTACTGCATTTAGTAATTAAAATAATTCCGTAAGGAAAGGCTGTCCTTTCTTCCTGATCCACATTCATTTATTTATCAATTACTTGTATCAGTATGGACTTGTGGTTATTCATTTTATGAATTATAATTCAATAATTTTATTCTTTATTTTGCCACTTAAATCATCCCAGATTTGGTCAGTGGGAGCTTCTTCATGTTGGCATCTATGGGGAGGGTCAGTCTTGGAGTCCAGGTATGACTGGATGAGTTCTTGTTAGTAAGAGTAGAGAATTCAGTGACAAGTGGAGATAAGTAAGCAGGCTAACTGAACCACTTTTCCTAAATCTTTAGTTACTTAATTCCCAAATTTTAAAGGTTTTTCTGTGATTGCATTAACCAGGGAAGTTCATTTTGGTAGGCAAAACTATTCTCTTGTTTGTAAACACAGCCCAAAAAAAATTTGTCCTAAAAACTGAATAAAATCAAATTGATGAAGCTTTGGAGTGTGTTTCTGTTTTATCTGTTGTGTATATTTTCCCTAGGGTTCTTGCTGGTTTATCTCCCTAGCAGTGAAATGTTTACAAAATGTTTATAAGTATTCCTTGAACCCACCTTCATTTTCTACTTAGCTTTTAAGTACGGAAACATGTTTCTACTGGAATAGAGCTCCTTAATAATGGGAAGTCAAAATTAAGTTTAATGCCGTGCATGCCATTAAGAGGGTAGACTCTTTGCAAAGGTATGTAGGTTCTATCCTACTGTGCAGACATGGAGATACTTTAGCTTAGGGCTATGTCTAGGATGGGTTGTGTGGAAAACACATATCACATGAGCAGGTGCAGGATGGGATTTGCTGAAACAGTGGATTTTTGTTCTACGCAGGCCACTTGGAGGCGCAGACACAGATCCCCATGCTGTTGGTAAATGACAGTACCTCTCCTTCATTCAGCAAGGCATGTGAAGGAGGTGATGTCTGAGCAGTGCTCCAAGCCCCGTAACTGAAGTGGATGAAGAGAAGTTCAATTTGCCATTCCCAATGACTTATTTTTAGTTCTCCTGAAACCTGGCTGCACCTTAGAACCACAAGAAAAATTTGAGAAAAGTCTGCTCAGGTCCTCCTCCTAGAGATTCTAATTCAGTAGGTTTGGGGTGGGTCCTTAGTACACGTTTTATTTGTTTTTCTTCAGCTTCCCAGATGGTTCTGTTTACATCCAGAGTTGAGGACCACTGGGTCTAGCAGATATTATTTGTGACTTCTTACTGAAGTTAGATTCACTTATTTGTCACATTACTTTTTATTTTTTTAAAGACAGAGTCTTGCTTTGTCACTCAGGCTGGAGTGCACTGGCATGATCTTGGCTCACTGCAATCCCCACCTCCCAGGTTCAAGCAGTTCTCCTGCCTCAGTCTCCCGAGTAGTTGGGATTACAGGCACCCATCACCACGCCCAGCTAATTTTTGTATTTTTAGTAGAGACGAGGTTTCACCATGTTGGCCAGGCTGGTCTTGAACTCCTGACGTCGTGATCTGCCCACCTCGGCCTCCCAAAGTGCTGGAATTACAGGCGTGAGCTACCACATCTGGCCCACATAACTTTTAAATTATCACATTCTATGTAAGAGACATGTATGGGACAATAACTGCAGCTAGGTTGCAAACTTGGGCAGACTTCTTAACCTCTTTAATTTTGTCATTTGCAAAATAGCATTAATTATAGTACCTACCTCATAGTTTTTCAAGTATTAAGTAATGTGATGCATGCAAGATATTTAGTATAGGCTGGGTACAGTAGCTCACGCCTGTAATCCCAGCACCTTGGGAGGCTGAGGTGAGCAGATTGCTCGAGCCCAGGGGTTTGAGACCAGCTTGGGCAATAGGGCAAAACCTTGTCTCTACAAAAATACAAAAATGAGCTGGACATGGTGGTACATGCCTGTAGTCTCAGCTACTCTGGAGGCTGAGGTGGGAGGATCAATTGAACCTGGGAGTTTCAGGCTGCAGTGAGCTGTGCTTGCGCCACTGCACTCCAGCTTGAATGACAGTGAAACCCTGTCTCAAAAAAAAAAAGAAAAAGAAAAAGAAAAAAACACCAAAAAATCTCTGGCACACAGCAGAAACTCAGTTACTATTACTTAATAATGTGCAGCATGTTATCATAGAATGACATGAGCTACCGTACCTGACCCATTATCCCCACTTTGATGACTGGGTAATTCTCAAGCCTATAATCTGGCTGGGATTCTGTCCTTTTAACCTTGATCAAGCTTTGGTTGAGATGTAAGTTTATTTGGGGGCTTAAGAAGGGCCCACAAGTTCTTCTTGTGTTAAGAATCTGTTGGGCAGCTTAATAGATCATAACCTTTATTATTTTATTTTATAATCCTTCACATACTGCCTGCTAGTTATGCAGCTTTTGAGCTTCCTCGGTTTCTAAGAAGTTCAAGTGTACTTATTCCATCTTCATATTCTGCCTGATCAGCCAGAATAGGAAAAGGGACAGTGGCTGAAGTTGGCAGAAAGTTGTATCATGAACTTAATTCTTGCAGTATCAATACATTTGGTAGTTCTTGTTAGTTCATGTTAGTAAAAGATCAGGTGGTACTTCTGTAGTGATGGAAGTGATTCAGTGTTTTTTCTTTATTTCTGTCACCCCTTAGTAGCCTAAGTACGTCAACTGAGTCTAAGGATAGTATTAAGGCATTACCTTTAAAAACTGATGAAAACTGTGCCTATCTTTTTTAAGGGCTAATGAAAAATATGCCTTAAGTCTATTACACTGTTTAGCAAGATATTTTTAGCAACTCTGGAATGAATTCCATGCTTGCTTCAGACTCAGCTTCATGAACTATTATACTTTAATTTTAATATATACCTGACTTTAAAAAATGTAATATATGGTTGCTAACCAATTATTTTTTGAATTATGCCATTATTTTTTTCTGGAAGTCCATTTGTTAATATTAAATGATTATAATTTCCTAATTCACATTTAAAATATGAGGTTTGCCTGTAATCAGTTAGGGAACTATTTTCCAGGTTCATTAAAATGGAAAGGAGAAGAAATACATTTGATTTAAAAATGTGTTTGCATTTGTGTTACTAGTATTCTCATCTCTCTGTCATATGTATGTCTTTCATGAAAGAATCATTGCATCCAACTTAAGTAATTATAGGAAACTGAAAATATAGAGGACAAAGGAGTCATCACTTTGGCCATTGTATTTGGTGAGATTATGGTGGGAGCCATTTAAGAGAAGATATCCTGCTGACCAGCCATCTAAGATTGCAGAGCAAATTGATAGGGAGATAAGGATGAAGAAAAATAATTCATGGGCTTAATAGGTTCTTTAGATCCTATGCCTTCTGGCAAATCAGTTTTCTAAATTGGGAATGGTATCTTGTCCATGTGTGTGTTTCTGGAAGTTCCCACAGTGCCTGGTGCCCAGCTGAGTAAGAGCTTCAAAAATGAAATGAATGGAAGTAAGTTGCCACAGGAGTGATGAGATGAACCCCTGGGATGCTGAAAGGAAAAATAAAACCAAGGGATTCCAAGATAGGATGAAATCAGCTGAGTAATTGTGTATTAGGGAAAGAATGTTAAAATGGAAAGAGGGGGGTGTTTGCAAGGCTGTTTTTGCGGTATGCTTGCTGATAAATGCCGGGAGGACAGATCTTGAGTGATTTACAGCAGCAGTTAAGATGGCCCATGGTGTTCCTCTGATAAAATTAAGTAACGGTCCTTTCCCAGTACCTGTTAAAAATGAGGTAATGGATGGAATATTCCCCGTGTTCTTTTTTCCTTAAACCTTTGGCCCTTGCTATTTTGGTTCGGTACTAAAAACTAACATAAAGTGGTCTCTATGGAAGTACAGTTATGCTAGTTGTTTTAAGTTTAGGGAGTCAGTGGTTGACTGAGTTCCACAAAGCTCTCTGGCTCCCCATGCTCAGCTAACAAGTTTGAGAACCGCTGTCCTAGAGTGTTAATGAAACAAAGCTCCCCTGGGACCAGTGAAGAGAGGGCTTCAAGGGAGTTCCTGACAGCCAGTCTGGGAATTGTGTCCTGTAAAAGACAGTTATTATGTTGAGCTTGTTGAGTCGCTGGGGGCCAGTAGCTTATCTAACCCTGCTATCTATTCAGTAAAGAAGAACCCCATTGCTTTATTTACTCACCTTACCTACTTTTTGAGACAAGCCATCCATGAGGGAGGTTTCTGTTAAGTGGAATTGTGTGAGTGAAACACGGTTATGTAGGCAGCCAGATTCCGGTTGGCAGCAGCCAGGAAGGGAAGTGGCTTTTCTTCTGTGAAAATGCCCCTGCCCAGTTTTTTTTTTTTTTTAACTAGATTATATAAACTATTTGCTTTTCTGAGCTGATTCAGGCAATTAGATGAGTAATAAACATTGTCATTTCTGGTCTGCCATAGTGATTTTAAGTCTACCTGTTTAGAGAAAAAATTAAATAAATTGTGGTGATTCATCTTCATATAATCTGGTGCATTTAAAAGTTTTAAATTGTTCAGTATTTCTTTTTCTTTTTTTTTTTTTTTGAGACGGAGTCTTGCTCTGTTGCCAGGCACCAGGCTGGAGTGCAGTGGCGCGATCTCAGCTCACTGCAACTTCTGCCTCCCGGGTTCAAGCAATTCTCCTGCATTAGCCTCCCAAGTAGCAGGACTGCAGGCACGTGCCACCAAGCCCAGTTAATTTTTGTATTTTTTAGTAGAGACGGGGTTTCACCATGTTGGCCAGAATGGTTTCGATCTCTTGACCTCGTGATCCACCCATCTCGGCCTCCCAAAGTGCTGGGATTACAGGAGTGAGCCACTGTAGTATTTCAATAAGGGACTGCATTTTGTAGGCTCAGGGTACATGAGGCCTAGGTGGGGCTAATTGTTTAGACAAGACTGGAAGGCTGGGAATTAAAAATGGGCTCTCCACCTTATAAAATTTATTTCCTTGAATCAAGCTACTTATCTTTAATAGGGTATCAATTGGCATTTCTGGATAAAGAGTTGATACATTTTATTTTAGTTTAACTAGGAGAAGTGTGAGAGCCATGTGGCCTGGAGAAGGGGAAGAATGGAAATTCTCATTTTAGACTAAAGTTTGGTAGAAGGTTCAGATGCTGGAAAGTGAAGACTGGAAGGTATGTTTTGTACATTTAGCAAATTTTTCTAAGACATGGAGGCGGCAGGCTGAAAAGCTATAGGATCTCAAAAGATAGCAAGCCTTAGAATAGAAATGTAAAGAGCTTTTAAACATAGGTTGGAAGTTCAATAAATGTTAGTTTCTCTGTTCTTTTTTTTATACTGCAATAGGAAATGATAATAGTTCTCTATTGTGCTTAAGCCTATGTGGGTGATGGTGCTGTTTCCTGGATCATTAGGCAGGAAAAATTAGCTCCTGCAATTCAGATCATTCAGCAAATACTTATTAAGTTCATACAGTTATAGAAATATCTAAATAAATGAATAGAAATATAAGCATCTTTATGTACAATTGTGTGCTAGATGCCATAAAAGCAAAGCCGTATAAGCTGCCAGCACTCCCTCAAGGAACTTATGGATTCCTTGGGGCAGATGCACACATAGAAAAACAGCCAACAATGCCGAGCGCCCAGGCACTGCACCTGAATAGTAGCAAAAACAGAGCTGTAAAGAGGAACACACCCCAGCAGGAGGAGCTTCATGCAGGAGCCTACTGCACAAAACTGGACTTCAAGTCCAGGGGGATTCTGGGAAGCATCAAGGAAGATGGAGGGCTTTTAACATGAAGACTGACGTGACTAAAGGCAGGGTTATGAGTGGCAGCTTCTTCTGACAAGTAGGTCTTGCTAAGCTGAAGAAGCCTTGTTGGGAGTTGGAAAGAATACTGGAAACCTGTTAAAGCAAACTGTGGTAAGCCAAGGGGGCATGAATTAACTCAGATAAGCAATAGGGACCCTCTGTTAGTCAAAGGGGTGATTTAGGGAGATTTGCTTAGTTGAGGTTTGAAGGATGGCCTGCAAGGGATGTGACTAGAGAGCAGGAAAATCCACTGGGAAGCTGAAGCAGGTAGTTGGGGGTATAGTGATGAAGGCCTGAGTTGGAGTGAGGAAAAGGAAAGGAGAAATGGAATCCAAAACATATCAAGAATAAAGTGACTGGTCCAAGAAAATCCCAGTCTTTCCATTGTACTTCTGCTGGGAACCATTCAAGTGGAATATACTGTCCTATTATTAAAAATGTTGACCTGATATTTACATTGAGTGAAAATAAGGATACTAAGGTCTTAGGAGGGACCATGATTTGAGATTCAAGCTTTTTTTTTTTTTTTTAAGCAGCGGCCTTCCCCTGCCACCGTTGCTTATGTTTTCCTTTTTGGGTACAAAAGTTTATTTGGTTCTAACTATTTTTTGTCTTTGTTTTAAAATAGACTCTATCGAGAAGAATATCCAATCCATATCTTGAACATACGCCTTCGCAGGTATGATTCTTTTCTCTTTTACTGCATTTTCTGTAATAGTGATTTACAAATTCTGATGTGCAATTCTCAAATTATAGTTGTTCCCTTTGCTCCTGACCACATAGAGTTTTGCAGGGATGCTGCAGCAGTCATATCACCTTCTCCACCAGGGACGACACAGCAAAAGTGTTTGAGATGCTCTGATGGTTGTCATGATGCATGATGTTCACAAAATAGGGAAAAAAATTATGTTCCGATCTTATTGGTTCTTACATGAATGAATTATTAATGGGGCAGAGCATATATACAATATAAATATTATATAATATAAACATATCTATTGTTAAAAATCCTGTATTTTACAAATAACATATATTTTACACTGAGTTTTCTGTAAAAGGAGATTGACTTCCTCATTATTTATCATTGTGTTGCGGTACAGAATCAGCTGACAAAGAGTTGCATTTTTTAGGCTAACAGGAGACTGTGAGTTTTGTGAGGGCTGGGACCTTTTCTACCTTCTTCACCACTGTATCCCAGCATCAGGAAGAGGCCTGACACTTGACAGCTGCTCATTATGTGCTTTTTGAATGACTGGCTGAATGACCATTGTACACTGTCAGAACTAGTCAAGTGTCAGCTGACTCACACTGCTTCCTTGGTAATACTTTCTGTCATCTGGCTTGTTCAAGCTTTGTTTTTTGTTTTTAATAGTTTAACATGTTAAAAAATAATTTGCTTCCCTTCTTACTTCCTTATCAATCTGTGTTTAGGAGATGATATCAGGAAAATTAAAGAAGTGAAAAGATGGGATTGCTGTTCCCAGTCAGGTCATAATCATTATGTTATCAATTTGTTTGCCTTGAGAGAAGTTGTAAAATATTTTGGCCAGGAGTTGCTCACAGCTGTAATTCCAGCTCTTTGGGAGGGCAAGGTGGGCAGATCGTGTGAGCCCACGAGTTCAAGACCAGCCTGAGCAGCACAGGGAGAGCTGTCTCTACCAAAAAAAAAAAAAAAAAAAAATATATATATATATATATATATATACACATACAAATATTGCTGGGCTTGATGTCTTGTGCTTATGGTTCCAGCTATTGAAGATGCTGAGGTGGGAGGATCGATTGAGCTTGGGACGTTGAGGCTGCAGTGAGCCGTGATCTTGCCACTGAACTCCAGCTTGGGTGACAGAGCAAGACCCTTCTGGGGGAAAAAAAAAAAAAATATATATATATATATATATATATATATATAGTAGGTACATAAAAAGTTTACCAAGAAAAAAGTAAAACAATATAGGCTTGTGCCCCCAATATATATTAGTTTTCATTAACCTTATGAAGACAGCTTATTTTCATTTAGCCCCCTTTGCTTGTTTTTGAAACAGCATTGTGCTTTGGAGAAAGGTACTAGTTATAGAGAAGAAGGTAGTATTATAAAGTAGGACCTAGCCCCCTCTAGATCTAAGAACTACCCTTCTTCATCCTCCAAGAAATGGAGACTCATATGGGGGAATTAGAAGGTTAAAAGAAGAAGTTAAATGAAATTTTTATCTGATAGATGGAATCGTGAAGTAGATGAAACCGGATGCTTGGAATTGACTATGAACTCCGCAGCTGAATGAAGCTGAAGAGTAAAGCAGCCTGCTGTCAAATTGTGTCATGGTTCGAGATGTTCACTAGATAGGGAAGAAAATTATTTTTCCATCTTCCAAGACCTGTATATGTTTGCATTCTCAATATGCAGACTTACTACATAATATAAATTCTTCAATTTGGTGTATTGGTATAAATATTGTATTTAAAAACAGTGGATGTTTTACACTGAAAATTTTGTATAAAAGAAAATTATTTATAATTGTAGTTAAATAAAGCAGGTTAGCATCTGGAGAGTATTTATAGCTTAATAGTGCAAGTGGACCAGTAGCTAAAATAAAATATAGTTACAGGCTTTATAGCTATCTTGGCTAAAATATGTTTCAGCCTTGCAAACATGGCTATGATTTTATATATATATAGTATGGTTTTGGTAGGTCACAGATTGTCACATTATTGTTTTATATTTACAGTCACTGTTTGTCTTTTCCATTTAGATTTATGGAGAGAATTCTTCTTGTGCAGGAAGAGCATTGAGGAATATTATTATCGTTCAAGCAGCTGACCTGATAAAGGACAGAGTGAACCTCAAGGGGTTTTACAGGTAACACAGTTTTCTAACACCTTGTCAGAAATTCTCTGTGAGAAAAAAAAAAAACACCTGTGTTAAAATTGTAACTTTGATCAAAGAGAGGTGGACAATATCAGTAGTAGGAGGGTTTGTTTGTTCTATTGAAGAAACTGGTGGTGACTTTCCATTAAACTTAGTCATGCATTTGTTTACAGTTAGACTCCTGTTCTGAGATTAGGGTATGAAATTTCCACCCCCAAGTATGGATGAGCTCCTAATACAGTCTCTGCTCTGCTTCCTCTGAGATGTGATATATTGCAGGGGGTGAGGGAATGGTGCTACGTTAGGGAGTTTAATAAATATAGGTCCCCTCTTTAGGGACCTTATTGAGGCTCTGAAAGGGATGGCAGATGTCCACCTTGACAGAGGTATAAGAGTAAACAGGTGGGTAAATGGCCAGTTTTAAAGTACAGCTGGACCAAGGCATGGTCACTTAGAAAACTTGATGCGCATGTAAATGGCCAGTTTTAAAAGTGGGTAAATGGCCAGTTTTAAAGTACTGCTGGACGAAGGCATGGTCACTTAGAAAACTTGATGCACATGTTTTCATTTTATGGAACTGTTTAAAGTAAAAAAACAAAAGTAATTTATTAGCCTTTTGTTTTGCCAGATAAAGACATTAAGCCACACCAAATGATGCCAAAGCTATGAAAGAAAACAAAAAGAAAAACCATTACCATTTGCCACTATTCTATTTCAAAGAAATGACATTAATACCCATCAAGAGTAGGAAGAATACTCAGAATTCACGACACTAAAAAAGTAGGACGTTCTCAGAATAAAGGATATTCCTTTATGTTAAATAAACTTAGCTTTATGACAAATTCATTATAATATTCCTGTTTTTTTCTGTTTGCTGCAGATGGAAAAAATTTTATCATGGCTTGGGTTTTTGGGACAGTAATTCCCAGACTATTGGAGTAAGACAACTTCCTTTGTACTGAGGCATAATTTTTGTATAGTAAAATGCACAAATCTTAAGTGTATAACTTGAACTTTTATTTATTACACACCTGTGTAATCATTATCCATTTAGTCACAATTCAGATATAATGGATTTTCATATCTCAGAAAGTTCCTTTATGCCTCTTTTCAGTCAGTAACCATTTCCTGCAAGCATTTTTTAATATCACAGACTTGGCAGAATCTATATTCTTCTGAGCCATTAATTGAGCAAAGACCGAAGTGTGAAGTGCGGGGAGAAACCACAGTGAATTAACACTTTAAGCATATTTAATCAATCGCATTAGCATTTACATAGGTTTTGAAAACTATGCCACAGGCTAGACATGCCTAGTCTGTTTACAAACAACGCTTTTGTGTGTATGGACTCATGGAGCTTTCTAAAAAGCTCCAAGATCCACCCTTTTCCTCCCATTAGGGGTTCATAGCCCAAGGTCTGAGAACCACAAGGTTAGAGCCCAGACCAAATAGGACAGGGAGTAAAAGGGCTGTGGTGGTTGGACGACTTCACATAGAAACTCACTTTAAAAAATAGATGCTGGCATCACCTCTAGAAACATCTGACTTCTCCTTTTTAAAAAAACTAAATTTATAGGTATAAGTCTTTGAGTATAGTCATTAGCATGCTCACAGGATTCATTTTATTCACATCAGGCCATGTGTAAGATCCATCATTATTCTCATTTTTTTTTCCCTTTATTGTTTCTCCATAGATAGAGATTGAAAAAGGATTAGTAGATGCACATTAATCAGGTTCATGGAAAAAGAGCCATCTATCCAAATTAGAACAGATTTAGGATTTGATGGGAAGAGAATAGGGAGAGAGCATGTGTTTTCCTGTGATCCAGCCAGATCCAGTGTTCTTTTATAATCTAAGGACTGGTTAATATTCTGGGTTTAAACATGAAGTGCTCATGTGATTGCCTAGGGATGAATCATTTTCATTTGTCTGGTAGTAAATTGAGGTAAAGTATTCCCCACATACCACAGGAGAACTCACTTTCAAAACTTTGAAATGTTTTCTATTCACTTTGTACTGTAGGAAGAATCACATTGGTTTCTGAGGCTCTATTTCTTTTGCACAGTCACTAAATACCATCACCTGATTTATATTTAAGATTAGTATCTGCATTACTCTGAATTAATTGCTAAAAATCTAACTAGAGACAGGAGGAGGCTATGAGAAATCAAATTGGGTAAATTCCTGTTTTGTTAAACAGTCATATGGGTTTTGAGCGAATCACTCCCATATCACAATGTTCCTACCTAATATTGAAACTGGAGTTAGATCTGCATGTATTTGGAGCAGTTTCTGGATTGAGTGCAAGACTGAAAATACACTGCGGGTAGGAACTGTTGTCTGTGTTTAGATTGCTCTGTTCCAACCACCTCTGTTTTCTTTCTCACTGCTCTCCCCAAAGTCCTGTAGATTTAGGTATTTTGAACAGATTGTTGTAGGCATGGGGACAAGGTGTCAAATGCAGAGGCAATGCCGCCTCATTTTATATGCTTTGGTGATGTTAACAATAGTGTTTACTCTTACCCCTTATGTTTGTCCTGGGGTAGGTGGATGCTTATAAGTGATTTAAAACATAACTTGATAAAGCCAGTGGGGGGAATAGAAAGGGATCATGTGCAACAAAAATAGTAGCTTGCTGTGAGAGTGGGGCTCAGTTTTTAATCAATATCGTCATGACAATACTGTGTTCTAGCAAACTGAGTCAGAGCCTTGCCTCCCCAAAACAGAGTGAGCCCTTCCCAGTGAGAAGGGGGAGCTGGGAGACTGGGGCTTTGTCGTCACCAGCATCACCTGAGAGCCTGTTAGGAATGCAGAATCTGGCCAGATGTAGTGGCTCACGCCTGTAATCCCAGCACTTTGGGAGGCCAAAGCGGGTGGATCACCTGAGGTTAGGAGTTCGAGACCAGCCTGGCCAACATAGTGAAACCCTGGCTATACTAAAAATACAAAAATTAGCTGAGCATGGTGGCAGGTGCCTGTAATCCCAGCTACTGGGAGGCTGAGTCAGGAGAATCACCTGAACCCGGGAAGCAGAGTTTGCAGTGAGCCGAGATCACACCATAGCACTCAGGCCTGGGTGACAAGAGTGAAACTCAGTCTCAAAAAAAAAAGGAATGTGGAATCATAGGTGCCACCCACTCTTACCACATCAGAATCTATACTTTAACAAAATCACCCAGGTGACTCCTAAGCCGAGTTTTGAGAAGCCCGGTTCTAAGAAGCTTTGTCCTTATCACCTGGGAACAAACAAGCAGCTGTGTCCATCTTGCCACCTTTAGAGTTTGATAGTTTCGTTTGTTTAGTAAATGTTTTATTGTGTGCTTTCATAGTCCAGGTAATGTCAGAAACTCAGAGCAGGCTGAGGAGCTGCATTGTTTTGACAATATGAATTAAGGTGATACAGTGTTTAATACATGAGATAAAAGTGCTTTCAAAGCCCTGAGATGCTGGCTAATTGGCAGAGGTGTTGAGGAATTAAATAGTTAATTAACTCTTTGAACCTTTAACATGAAAGGTATCCTATAGAATTAGAAGTTAATCTTGACTGTTTGATCTAATTGCCTGTTTTGTTGCCGTCTGTTTTCTCATTTTCTCTCAAAAAACATCCATATATTTCACTGTTAATCTTTATGAGGTCTTATGCTAACATGCATCTGAACATATCTAGAATTGGCCTAATTGCCTTAGAGTATCTTTCAAATAGTGGCACTTTACCAAATATATTCTAGCTTTTAATGAAAAGTTAGGATATTTGATCAAATATCTCAGCAGAAAAATTTACTACTTTATTTTTCTTCACCGCAGAAAATGCAGCACCCGTGGCAGTTCATATTGTTGGTTATAGAGTGATTCTAGGGTATTTGTAATTATGCTAATCAAAAGAGACAGCAAAATAGGCAATATTTTTCTACTTTAGGAATACAAATACATGTTGGCATCTCTTGGTCCTTCAGTACTACATATAAAGATAGTTATTATATTATACATTATTTTTTAAAAACATTTTGGCCAGGTACGTGGCTCACACCTGTAATCCCAGCAGTTTGGGCAGCCGAGGCAGGTGGATCACTTGAGTTCAGGAATTTGAGACCATCCTGGGCAACATGGCAAAACCCAGTCTCTACATAAAACAAAAATTAGCCAGAGGTGAGTACCTGTAGTCCCAGCTACTCAGGAGGCTTTGGTGAGAAGATCACTCAAGTCTAGCATGCAGAGCTTGACCCTGGGCGACAGAGCAAGACCCTGTCTCAAAAAAATATTTTTTCATGATTTTTTCTCATAAAGGAGGGTGAAATTTGATGAAATTTCTGCAAATGACAAAACATTTCAGAAGTTTTCCTTTTTGTTTTCCCATGAGGCTCATATATATTTAAAAAATAGGCATGATGATACTGCCTGTGATATCTAGGCTATGACTTCTTTTTTAATATAGTTGTATGTTTTAAGACAGATTACAAAGATAATTTTTGATGCATGGTTAGTGGAATCCAAAACATACGGGTTTACAGTTAGGTGACCTAGGCTGGTTAGCTAGTTATATTGATTATATTAAAAAGATAAACAATCAAATTTATTGTTATTTGAGTAAATTTTAGTGTTCAATCTTTGTTTGAAGAGTAGCAAACAAAACTCTATACCACTGACTATGGTCCCAATTTGGTCTCACCTTGGAATTATTTTGTTCTCAAAAGGAGTAGATGAAAATCTATAAAAGGTTGAACCAAAGTTTATCACCACCAACTTGAGGTATGTAGTTTACCACAGTAAAAGCATTATCTTTATATAAAAGGCTGCTAAATTTATTCCTTCATTTTTCAAACAAATATATTTTGCGAACTTACTATGTATCGTGGACTAATTGTTGGGATTTAATAGTGAGTTATATAAAGTCCCTGCTCTCCTGAAAATTATTAGCTAGTGGGAGAAGCAGATACTGTTCATATGTAAAGACGTATACTTACTAAATGTTAGGCGATTTGATGAAAAAATAGAAGAGAATTTGACTCTTTTTTCCCTAAGGAAGTGATATTTGAGCTTTAATCTGAAAGGTGAATAAGAAGTATATACCATTTATTCTTGGGTTGCTTGTTTAAAAACAAGCACATGAAAGATATTATATATCTTTTTTTTTTTTTTTTTTTGGCAAATGAGTGTCAGCAATATCTTACTGTGAATGGCTTTGCTTTTGTTCAGGAGGAGCTGCGTTGGGTCAGAACTGGTAGACTGGCTTCTAGAACACTGTCCTTTTGTCCAGTGCAGATCTATGGCCATAGGAGTCTGGCAGCTCCTACTGGACATGGGAATTATGTTATCAGGTTAGTATTATGTCTTGAAGGCACAGCATCATTATTTTATTAAGCTATCAGATGAAAATACACTTGATTTTCTAGAGGATGTTACAGTCTGGATGGAAATTTTTTGAAGATAAGTATTTGTATTCTCTCTTATTTTCTAAGTGGCAGGTCATCCTTTGATTCACTTATTTCTGTTACACTTCTTGTAAAAAATTATTAGGTACTTGCCGATTCATAGACTAATAATACCTGTAAGAGTCCTTCCTCTACCTCCTTTCTTCTGAACTCAATATGCTGCTTACACACTTTTTCAAAATCAGTGACATCTTTAGTTGCTCTAAGTATGTGATTTATCTTGTTGTACTTAGGATAATCATCAGAAACTAATTTTATGAGTGGGATGTGTATGCCATTTTAATTGGCTAAGTAATCAAGAACATGTAGAGATATGACCTATGAAAATTAGCTGTTTAAACGGAACAGAAAATAGATGTTAACTGGGAACTAAAATAGATGACAGATATCTTTTTTCTTAGTTGAGCCCAGAGAATTGAAGGATTAGAAACTGAGCAATCTGGATTCTTTATTTAGCTCCGTCTCTCAGCTGCTACTTGGTCACTGAAAAGCCCTTTTTTCCTATGGGTAATAAATATCAAGGTCATACCCCTGGTCCTGTTGTGAAAGAATGGTACAGATAGGGACGTGGGTGTAATCTTCTTACATAGGCAATAATATCCAGCACCTAATACTCTTATTTATAAAATTGGTTAACTACCTTTGAGGAATGGAGGCATTATTAGCATACTTGATAGTTACAGGGTTTTGGTTAGCAAAACGTTTTGTACTAACGCTTTTTTGAAAAATCTCTAGCTCTTGATTCCTTTAAAACAGGGTTACCCCAGCTTGGTAGTATTGACATTTGGGTTAGATAATTCTTTGTTGTGAAGGGCTGTTCTGTGCATTACAGGATTTTTAGCAGCATCCCTTTTTTCCCTCCAATACCAGTAGCACCCTGCCCAGCAGATGTGACAACCAAAAATGTCTAGACATTACCACATGTCCGCTGGGGGAGGCACAGTCACCCTTGGTTGAGAACCATTGATCTAAAACTTGCCATTGTGTTGTATGTGTGTATCACTAAAGTAATTGAATGCACTAATTTGCTTTGGGACACTAAAAAAGATTTCTCCCCATGCTCCTTGAATTACTATTGATTTTATCTGCACCTGTCTCCGAAGCAGAAAAAAATATACATGTGAATATGCTGGCCAAAGCTTCGAGTAGTAACAATAGACTAGCCAGTAAGTCCTTTCCAATTCAATGGGATTATAAACATAAATGAACTTAGAATGTATAATTATAGTCTTAACCCTGATTTCTCCCTAATAATTGTTAGAGCTTTCAGTTTATCATTTGAATTATTACTCTCTGAGTAATATCCTTTAAAAAACTAATCTGTACATTTTTTTGTTTCAAACAGTGGACCAGCATCTATACTTTCAAGATACTTATGTTTTCTACCAGTTTTCCTCTGATGAATGTAGCTACTTGTACTGTGAATTTGAAAGAGAAGAAGAATGGCAAAATGGTGTCAAGCTTTTGTTGCAACTTGTGCCTCTCATTCCTTCTAGAGCTGGCATCTGTGAACTGTAAGTAGATGCTCTCTTGTGCCATTGTATTCTTACGCAGACAACATTTACCATGTCCAGGGACTATATTCTGCTCTTTAAGATCCCTATCTCATTTAAGAGGGAGTTACTATTCCCATTTTTCAGATGCACATTTAGAAAGATAAAATAAATTGTGGAAAATTAAATCCAGCTAATAAATAACTGGTATTCCAATCCCGGAAGTCCATGCCTCACCAGCTGTACCATGCGGCTTCTAAATTATCATCATTATAGGAGTAGGTGATCTAAATTAGGATAAAACATATGATTGGGCTTAAGTTGAAATAAAATAATAACTCCGTCTTATTTGCTATCCAAGTCGTGACTTTCCTAAGAAAGAGCTCAACAGAATGTTTCTGAAAATAATCTAGAAGCAACATTTGGCAAATTAAAACACGTGAATCATTATCACATGAAGATACTGAATCACTATATGATTAAAATGAATTAAAATTAATTAGGGAAGGCTTGGGAACAGGACTTGAGTCATGATAAAAAAAATTCATAGTTCTAAAATAAGCTATCACCTTGGATAAACAAAGGCATTCTGACATAGTAGGTTCAGAGAGTAGGTTCATACTTCAGAAAGTAGGTTCAGAGAGAAATACCTGTCCAAACATAACAAGGGTAACTCTTACTAGTTAAAAAATGACAATTGATTGTTGAGAAGGAGGCGGAGCAAGATGAGGGACTAGAAGTCTCCACCAATTGTTCCCCAGGCAAGGACACTAATTTAACAACTGTCTACACAGAAAAAAACACCCTCACAAGAACCAAAAATCTGCTGTGGCTCATGCCTGTAATCCCAGCACTTTGGGAGGCCGAGGCGGGTGGATCACAATGTAAGGAGTTCGAGACCAGCCCAACCAACATGGTGAAACCCCATCTCTACTAAAAATACAAAAATTAGCTGGACATGGTAGGTGCATGCTTGTAATCCCAGCTACTTAAAAGGCTGAGGCAGGAGAATTGCTTTAACTCGGGAGGCGGAAGTTGCAGTAAGCTGAGATTGTGCCACTGCACTCCAGCCTAGGCAACAGAGCAAGACTCCATCTCAAAAAAAAAAAAAAATGTGGTGAGCACTCATAATACCTAGTTTTAGTTCCATATTGCTGAAAGGAGCACTGAAGAGATGGAAAAAACAGTCCTGAATCACTGACACCACCTCACCCCCACCATTTACACCAGTATTTACAATAGTTACAAATAAAATTAAATACCTAGGAACTAACCAAAGAAGTGAAAGATTTCTATAATGAAAATTGTAAAACACTGATGTAAATTGTAAAAATATTTCATGTTCATGGATTAATCAATATTGTTAAAATGTCCATACTCTCCAAAGCGATCTACAGATTCAGTGCAATCCCAATCAAAATACCAATGGCATTCTTTCCAGAAATAGAAAAAAAAATCTTAAAGTTTATATGAATCCACAACAGACCTGGACTAGCCAAGGCTACCCTAAGCAAAAACAACAAAACTGGAGAAATCACTTTACCTGACTTCAAATTATGCTACAGAGCTATAGTAACCAAAACAGCATGGTAATTATATGAAAACAAACACATAGACCAATGGAACAGAATGGAGAACCAAGAAACAAAACCACCCACCTACAGTGAACTCATTTTCAACAAGGTGCCAAGACATACACTGGAGAAAACAGTCTCCTTAATAAATGGTGCTGGGAAAACTGGCTATCTATGTGCAGAAAAATGAAACTTGACTCCTACCTCTCACCATATATAAGAAAAACTAAGCAAAATAGATTAAAGACTTTTAGGCTCAAACTATGGAACTACTAGATTGGAGGAAATTTTCAGAAAATTGATGTGGGTAAAAATTTCTTGAGCAACACTCAGCAAGCACAGGCAACCAATGCAAAAATGGACAAATGAGATCACGTCAAATTAAAAGTCTTCCTGCACAGCAAGGATACAGTGAACAGAGTGAAGAGACAACCCACAGAATGGGAGAAAATATTTGCAAGTTACCCATCTGGCAAGAGATTAATAGCCATAATATATAAGGAACTCAACTCTATGGGAAAAAGTCTAATGATCTGATTTTAAAATGGGCAAAAGATCTGAATAGACATTTCTCAAAAAAGGACATACAAATGACAAACAGGTTTATGAAAAGGTGCTTAACACCACTGATCATCAGAGAAATGCAAATCAAAACTACAGTGAGATATCATTTCACCCCAGTTAAAATGGCCTATATTCAAAAGACAGTGGCTTATGTTCAAAAGACAGCAATAGCAAATGCTGGGGAGGATGTGGAGAAAAGGGAACCCTTGGTCACTGTTGGTGGGAATGTAAATTAGTACAACCACTACAGAGAACAGTTTGAAGTTTCTCAGAAAAATAAAAATTGAACTACCATAGTATCCAGCAATCCCACTGCTGGGTATATGCCTGAAAGAAAGGTTATGTATCAAAAAGATAGCTGCACTCCTATATTTATTGCATCACTGTCAACAATAGCTAAGATTTGGAAGCAACCTCAGTGTTCATCAATAGATGAGTGAATAAAGAAAATGTGGTACATATACACAGTGGAGTACTATTCAGCCATAAAAAAAGAATGAAAGCTAGTCATTTGCAGCAACATGGATGGAACTGGAGGGCATTATATTGAATGACATAAGCCAGGCACAGAAAGACAAACGTTGCATGTTCTTATTTGTGGAGTTTAAAATGAAAACAATTGAACTCATGAACACAGTAGGAGGATAGTTACCAGAGTCTAGGAAGGGTAATTGGGGGTTAGTGAGGAAGTGGGGATGGTTAATCGGTACCAAAAAATAGTTAAAAAGAATGCATAAGACCTACTCTTTGAAAGCACAGCATGGTGACTATAGTCAATAATAATCTAACTGTACATTTTTAAATAGGTTAAAGAGTACAATTGGATTTTTTGTAACTCAAAGGATAAACGTTTGAGAAGATAGGTACCCCATTCTCCATGAGGTGCTTATTTCACACTGCATGCCTATATCAAAACATCTCATGTATCCCATAAATATGTACACCTACTATTTACCCAGAAAAATAAAAAAATATATATAAGAGAAAAAAATAAATAAAATCTGTTAAATGACAATGCTGAATAGTTAATATGAACTGTTTTTAGGAGGATAAATAAGCTTCAGAATGATAATGAGACCGTGCTAATAGGTTGATTGTAGAGAATGTATTTTATGTCAGGCACTGTGCTAAATGCTTTATATTCATTATTTTACTTTCAGAAGAATAAGACAGGTACTATTGTTATCTCTATTAAATAAGTGAGGAAATTAGGTACAGAGATTGGGTAACCTGTCCACGGTCACACAAGTGTTAAGTGGAGTTCTGGTGTTTGAATCTGTGTGTGTCTGGCTCTGATGACTATGCTTTTAACGCCTGATATCATGTATCCTTCCCCAGAAGTTATGGGGATCATTCTGGGGCCCCTTTCTATAAAATTATAAACAGACTCTATAAAAGTGCCAGACCAAACTCTGGTGAAATGATTATGGATTTCCCATCACCACTGTCTATAAAGGGCCTTGCAATGGTAAAGCAGGAATCAGATATCATTCAATTAGTCTGACTGTAGGAAATGTCCTTTATTGTGATATGCTCTTAATATAGGTCAGAAATATCCTGAGAAAAGTCAAGGAGCAGTTCAATATACTTTAACAAGCTTCCTAAAAAGGAGTGGTATGTTTTTAAACCAGACGTGGCTATGGCTGGCTGTGACTGTTTGGGACTGGCGTTCTCCAGCAGCTCCTCTCAACCTTTCCTGTCCTGCACACAAGATGGAGGTGTGCATAACCCCATGGGCATGCCCAGATTCACAGGGGCATAAGGGCTGTGGAAATAAACTTGCAAGGTGTCCTCGTGATTTAACTCCACTTCTTTCTCCCCCACTCAGAAAGCAAATTGGAATGCCAGTGAAATGACCTTGTTATAGAGAAACCCAGAGTCTATTTTAATTTCTAAAAATGAAAAGTTTTAAAAGTTGCATCATAATATTAACTCCAGATTACTTGCAGTCTTTTGTCACACTGATCACTATAAACACAAATCTTAGGCTCTGGACTTTAGAATTGCTATAGCATGCCATGTTTATCAGCAGGTTTTTTCTGGTGGTGTGAATGTGTGCATTTGGGAGCAGTAACTGACTCCTGCAGAAAAATTGTCATTGGGAACCTATGGGCCTGTCTGTTCTAAAGTAATAAATATATAAAGATAAAATCATTGAACCGTTGCAGGTCTCTTCTAGAGAGAGACAGTATATACCTTTTTTTTTTTCTATACTAGAATTACAAGCCAACGTTTATGTTACAGTAGAATGCTTTTAGCCAAATTTTGGAGAGCTAAGCTTTGGCTTATCTAGACTTGGAATAAACTATAATCAGAGAAAAGATGTCCATGGACATTGTCCTCATTCAGTTGCATTGTCACAATACTTCCTATGGTTGCATGATCCTATCCTATTCTTTTCATCCGTAGCCCACACCTCCTTACTTCCTCATGCCAGTGTGATACTGTTGCTCTTTCCTCTGCTCTTCTTGCCTTTTTCCAGTCAAATTCTCTTTCTTTTTTCTTTCTTTCTTTTCTTTTTTCTTTTTTTTTTTTTTTTTTTTTTTGAGACAGAGTCTTGCTCTGTGACTCAGGCTGGAGTGCAGTGGCACAATCTCAGCTTCCTGCAGTCAACACCTCCTTAGTTCAAGTGATTCTCCTGTCTCAGCTTCCTGAGTAGCTCAGATTGCAGGCCTATGCCATCACACCCAGCTTTTTTTTTTTTTTTTTTTTTTTTTTGTTTTTTTAGTAGAGGTGGGGTTTTACTGGGTTGGTTTGGCTCAACACAAACGCGTGACCACAAGTGAACCACCATTCCTGGCCTTT
>CAUYLG010039333.1:0-84641 GCA_963573385.1 Cacajao melanocephalus | reverse complement strand
GCTAAGAGTTTTCTTATGACAGACAAAAATAATGATTAAAATAGCATTAGCTTTGCTGAGAAATGTGAAAATAAAAACACAATGTCAAAAATATTTGAAACTAATTTTGTTTTTATAAATAAATAAAATGGTGTTTATCTTTTCTTAAAATTCTTGCTGTTAAAACATTCAAAGTTATGCCAACCTGTAAGGATAAAGGGGTATTGGAGATAACATGTTTGGAAAACTAAACCACATTTTTAATTGCCAGCATTATGCTTTGTTCTTGGCAGAATCATCCTTGTTTCTTCTTTTTACATCCCAATTATAAACCCTGGCCATATCTGCAAGAATTGTCAAAGAAAATGGAAATGCAATTCTAAAGACGATGCATGCAATGACTATTCACTCTACTCATGCAATGAATCAAAGGCACATAAATCACACATACACAAATACTGGTAGCAAATAGTATTGTAAGACATCCTGCTATAATGTCAATTGCTAGGAAAATACTGTAGTTAAACTCTATCAAAACTAAGGACTCAAATCAACAATTGTTAACCAATTATTTGCTATGGTATTAGTCAATTGTCAACTAGTCAACTATAATATATTTAATAAATACGTACTAGACACTCTCAACAGTTTTAAAGACAGTCCCTCATCCAAGAAATTTCAAAGATCACTCAACCCATGTCCTGCCATGTAATATTCATATTAGTACAATTATCAATCATTTTATCTCTTACCCTCCCTTTGGCTTAACCAGTTTGTTAAGCATCTACTGTGTTTCTGATGAGGCACTATACAAAGCCCTGAATAAGACAGGTGAAGTCCTTTCCCTCATGGAGCTTAGACTCCAGCAGAATAGTCACTGTAACAGAGACCGTCCACCCTAGCTCCCTCACATGTCTGCATATCTTTCCTACCTTTTGCAATACTAGCAATAACAAATGGCATTCAACTAACTTGTAGGACTCATCTTAAAGGATTTCCTCTCTTTTGGCTCCTGTACCTATCTAAGTCACTGAATCCTGTTTTTTCTCCCACATTTAATATCTTTTACTTTCCACAAGCACCACCCCTCCTAGGTCCTCATCATCTCACAGCTGAATGAAGTTTCCACACTACCCGCCAGATGATGATCCCTGCACTAGGCCCCAACTGTCCTGCCTTCCCTTAGCCAACCATAAACACCTGCCACATGCCACACACTGGCAAAGAGAAAGTGCAGCTCCTACGTTTGAAGAGCTCACGGTTTGGCAAGAGAAAACTAAGTAGAATGTGTTAAGCACACAAGAAAACACCCTGAAGATTAGAAAATGTTCAGGAATGCTCTGATGCTTGAACTGAGATATTTAGGGTAAAAGGGTAAAAACGAGCACCTCTTGTAAATATGGGAAAGTCATTCCAGTTAGGAGGAACAAAGTGTAGAAATGCAAAGGGTGTGGCACATTTGGGGAGTGTGTACAATAACAGTGCATTCCAGGTTATCTGGAACCTGGAATGCACTGGGGAAGTGCCTATATGTATATCTTGTAAGTAACAAGGAACCAGTGAAATATTGTAACCAGAGGAATAAAAATAAGATGAGTGACCTAGTAAATTCATACTGGAGACAGTGGGAAGGACAGACGGAATGAGAAGAACCTAAAATGCTACTGAGTGCAGGTTTTGGAGGCCCAGAACAAGAACAGCAATGAGTAGAGAGATTTATGAGGGAAATTTGATGTGAACCTGGTGATGGATTTACTACTGGTTGTGAGGAAGAGAGAAGTGTGAGAGGTGACTCCTGTGTTTTTGTCTTGGGTGACTGTGAGACAGAAAGCAGGAGGAAAACACAGGCCAGAGAAGAAAGGCAAAGAGCTTGCCTTCCCCCTTGACCAGAATACCCCACTCCAACCTCTTCTCTCTGCTGATCTAAATCCTACACTGCCTTTACAAAAGCAGCCTAACTTTTATCTTCTCAACAAAGCCTTCTTTGAACTAACTCCAGCCTACATCTATCTTTCCCAAATTGCCTTGGTGTTGCGTATGTGAACTTACTTCTACTTTGCTATGAATTATCATTTAGCTGTTTTACATGTAGAGTTCTAACACAGAAAAACAGTGCCACTCTTTTGTAAAATTGATTTTCATGCCCCATATGGCTTAGCACATTTGCAGGAACATAGGAGACCCTTAACAAATGCTTGTGAAATTAAACTATTTAACCAGCTATAAAGTTATCTTCGGAAAATATCTGGAAGAAAAATACTCATTCACCTATGTGAATTTGCTGTTTCCATATCACATTTCAAAGTCACTAATCTATTTACAAACTAATTTAACTATTAGTTCCAAATATGTTATTTATTATCTCATAAAATGTACAACCTTGTATTAGCATAATAAGAAAATTCTTCCCACCAAAGTAATATAAGAAACAATGTGGGGTTTTTCTGCATTCTAATTTTTTTTTTTTGGTTCTAGGGTACATGTGCAGGATGTGCACGTTTGTTACATAGGTAAACATGTGCTGTGGTGGTTTGCTGCACCTATCAACCCATCACCTAGGTATTAAGCCCAGCATGCCTTAGCTATTTTCCTAATGCTCTCCCTCCCCCCACGAAAGAATGTTTTTTTAAAAAATCTTTCACCTTTTTTCCCTTGCTTTTCAAGAAAGGATACTGACTTCTGTGGTAGTAAATTGATCTCGAAGAAAGTCAAGGTCTTCCTCAAGGGAATCAAGATTCTTTGTGGCAGTCAATAAATTCTTTTCCAACAATGCCTGAGCTTCATCAATATCATATTCAAGCATTACATTAGCCTGAAGAGAGAAAGTCATGACAATTACTCAATATTTACACAGTGCTTTACAGGTTAGAGTAAGTGTGGGCAAACTACAACCCTCAGGTCAAACCCAGCCTGCTTCCTTTGTTGTAAGTTAAGTTTCACTGGAGCCCAGCTATTCTCTACTCAGGCTTTCATATCACAATGGCAGAACTGAGTAGTTGTGACAGAGACCATGTGATCTTCAAAACCAAAAATATTTACTATTTGACATTTTACAGAAAGTTTGCTGACCCCTTGGTTAAATAATATATTTACATACATTGTATCATTTAATTCTCAACCCTGGTGAGGCCAAAGTTATCTTCTTCACATTAGAGCAGTGAAGGCTGAAGTTGCATTGGGTGGCATAGCTAGTGAGTAAATGGGAGAGTCAGGATGAGAAACCAGCATGTTTAGATACAAAATCCTTTCTACTACCTCCCTCGTGACACTAAATAGTGTTAAGTTTGCATCAATTTAAATAAATTATGAGTTTGACATATATTAATTTAAAATTTTTCAGGTAAGAAAGACAGCTAGCTTTTACTTGTCCCTTCCTACTACTTCTGACAGATGTTAGGGATTAAGGCAAGGTGATATGTCTGTCATCCTGAAGATACAGTGTTAATGCCAATATTTAGGGATGCATATACCTTGGAAGGGGGAAACCATACCTTTTACAGCTTTGAACTCCCCCATCACCTGACTTACCACTGAGCATTTCCTAAACCACTTTCCACATCTTGCAAATGGAATATTTAAATTACTCAAAGTATTCTTGTAAGGATTAAACAAGACAACATGAAATAAATACTTATTTACTGAATAATCCAATCTATAATTAGAAAATTATATTAAAATTCAGATAGGATAAAAATATTCAACATAAGCAAAGACTGAACATAAAAAATATAACAAGAATCCACAAGGAAAAAAACCAAAGCAGGGGACCACAAAAAACTGTAAATCCTTCATTTCAACAAAATGTTCCTGAAATGTCACACACCCATGTACATACATACACACACACACACACACACACACACACACACACACACACAGGTGGTAAGTGAAATGACACATAAAATGAAATGAAAGGGTACACTGTATACCTGGGGGAAACTGACCCAAAAGTCCTTTGAGCATCCAGGCAAAAAGAACACGTTACTCATAAAGGAATAAAATCAATTTGCCATCACACTTTTTGACAGTGATGCTTTACGACAAAAGAAAACGGAGCAATGTATAAAATGCTCAAGGAAATAAAACATGAGCTTACGATATTATATCCAGCAAAACTGAATTTCAAGTACAAAGGCCAGAGACAAGTTGTTAGCAATATCAGACAACTAAGAGACCATCATCCCCATAAATCTTAACGCAATCTACTAGAGTATCAGACGAATGAGTAACAGTCAAATCAAAATGACTTGGGGGACAGCAACATAAAGACTATGATGTGCATTCAATATTTACACAAAGAACAAGGATAAATGAAAGACACGAGAGAGAGCAAGCAAACAGTACATACTGGCTCTGTGCTCCAACAATATGAGAACAACCTTATAAAGAATGGTTAAGGACAGGAAGAACACATGCAAAAATGTCAGTGGTAACAGCGTTGGGTGGTGTTATTCTAAGAAAGTTTTGTTTGTGGATAGTAATGTTGTCTAGTTCAATTCTAACACCCTTGGTATTTCTGAAAACCAGGATTCTTGATATAGAAGAAACAGAGGGGCCAGGCGCACAGTGGCTCACGCCTGTAATCCTCGCACTTTGAGAGGCCAAGACGGGTGGACCACTTGAGGTCAGGAGTTCAAGGCCAGCCTGGCCAACATAGTGAAACCCCATCTCTGCCAAAAATACAAAAATTAGACAGGTGTGGTGGCATGTGCCTGTCATCCCAGCTACTCAGGAGACTGAGGGAGGAGAATCGCTTGAACCCAGGAGGCAGAAGTTGCAGTGACCTGAGATTGCACCACTGCACTCCAGCCTGGGCAATACAGCAAGACTCCAACTCAAAAAAAAAAAAAATGAGAGGAACAACTAAAGTGAAAACTCTGTTGTCCTGAATTTGAATTGGAAGTAACAGTATGAAATCATGAGGTACACGCATACTAATTTGCACCTTTGTACACAAGTTTATGCAGGCTAGCTATATCTTTCCGGTTCTATTTCTCTGGTTGAACCCTGACTAATAACAGATTCATTCACTTACACTTTGCTTTAGGCAGTTTTCTGATTTTTTGTTTATATACATTATATACATAAAGTATTCACATCATATATAGCTTGATGTATTTTCACAAACTTAACACACCTGTGGAACCAGCATCCAGATCGAGGACAGGTTATTACCAACACCCCAAAGCTTCCTTGTGAACCCTTCCAGTTACCACCAGCACCTGACCCCAAAGGTAACCATTATCCTGGCTTGGAGCATAGTTTTGCCTGTATTACAACTTTACATAAACAGAGTGACACAGTATATGTGCTCTTTTGTGACTGACTTCTACAGTAGGCAAGAATTATGGCTCCCATAATAGCTGTCCCATTCTAGTCTCTGGAATCTGTGACTTTGATGAGATATTTATGTCATTTGTCAGAGTTGACCTTAATATACAGACTGCCTGGGTAAACCTAATCTAATTACATGAGCCCTTAAGAACAGCAGAATGAGAAGTTTCTGGCTCGCAGCAGAATGAGAAGTTTGAAAGATCTGAAATATAAGAAAGAATAGTCATATCACTGCTTTGAAAATATAAAGGACCACAAGCCAAGGCTTCCAGGTGGCCTCTAGAAGCTGAGACTGACTCCTGGACAACAGGCAGCAAGGAAACAGGGACCTCAACCACACAGAACTGGATTTTGCCAACAACATGCATGAGGCTGAAACCTAATTCCCCTACCAACCCCAGAGCTGCTAGTAAGGAGTACAGCCCTGTTGACAATTTAATTCTGGCTTTATGGGACCCTGGACAGAGGACCCAGCCGAGCTCACCTGGATTTCTGACCTACACAGCTAGGAGATAATGGATATTGTTTTAAGCCTCTAAATTTGTGGTGATTTGCTATGCATTTCTTTCACTCAACCTTGTTTGTGAAAATCACCCTTGCGGTGCTAGTGTGTAGCAGCCATTCATTCCTCCTCTGTACTGTACAGTATTCCATGGTTTGAACACATCATGATTTAGTCATCCATTCAACTGTGATGAACATTTGAGTTGTTTCCAGGTTTTGGTTACCACAGAGTTGATATGAACATTCTTATACCTCTCTTTTAGTTAATATTTATATATATCTATTATAGATAGCAAGACGCATAGGCAATGCATATGTTCTGCTTTAACAGATAGTGCCAGTTTCCCCAGTGGCTGGGTCCATTTACACCTTCACCAACAGTAAATCGTGTTCTCACTGTTCCATATCCTACCATCACTTAGTATCACTCTACCATTCTGGTGGATGCACAGTGAGATCACATTGTGCCTTTAATTTGCATTTCCCTGTTTACTAATGAAGTGGGACAACTTTTCATATGTTTTCTGGCCATTGGGAGGCCCTCCTTTTGGAAGTCACTCAAGAATTATCTTGCTGAGTTGCTTATCTTTCCATTTTATCCTTAACAAAAAAGTTTTCTAAAAAAATTAAGTATATAAATATTAGGAAAAAGAAAATGTTTGCAAATTTGGTGAAAGGGATACACTGTTTACATAAATAAAATCACCAACATCTGATAAAGTTGATTACATTAAAATTTAAAACTTATGAGGTACCACAAAAGACAAGTGACAGATGAGAAAAAGTATCTGCAATATGAAGAGAAGACTCTGCATCCCAAATATATAATATATAAAGAAAACCTAAATGTCTTTCAAAAAAAAAAAAAAACAAAGAATCCAACAGAAAAATGGACCAACAACATAATTAGGAAGAGAAACAGAAGAGGAAATATGAATGAGCATTTTGTCAAACAAAAACTTATAAGATAATACCATTTTCACCCATAAAACTAGCAAAAATCTAAAAACGTGGGTGAGACTATGAATAAAAGGGTATTTCCATGTATTGTTGGAGAAAATGAAAATTGGTAGTCTTTTCTGGAGAGCAATTTCATAGTATCCATCAACATGTTAAATCTGCATACTCTTAGACATAACAATTCCATTTCAAAGCAGCACACAAAAATATGCCTTTGTGTACAAGTCTATATGTGCGAAAATATTTACTACAGCATCGCTCGCTCACTCTACAAGAAACCTGAAAACAATCTAAACACCCCTGGACTTGGGAATATTATCACATAGCCCTACCACAAAACAGTAAGCCAATAATATCAAGGAGGCAAACTCTGTGTCTACTCACAAGTAAAGACATTTGTGCTATTAAGTGAAAAGTCAGGTAATGAACAATATATATCCCATTTTTGTAAAAACAATTAACAAAACCCCCAATATTTACACCCATATGGATGTACAGACATGATTAAAAGTGGGTGCACCCGGGGATGAAGCAAGAGCATGTGGCTTTCTATTGTAAAACTTTCTGTCTTATTTGCTCTTTTAACCATTAGCATGTACGAACTGACAAAATACCAACAAAAATGTCATTCGCCCAAGAAAAATTTTTACTGAGCACTTATTAGTGTCAGGCAACTGGTAAATACATCAATCAATAACATATCAGGGAGTGCTAAGTGCTTTGAAGGAAAACAGTACAGGATAAACAGGGTGACACCAAGGAATGCTGACAGACAAGTCAGAGCAGGTCCCTGGGGGAGCTAACAATTGAAACAGAGAACTCAAAAGATTGAGTGTGAAGAGCACAGAAGTAGAAATGTGGGGCCACGCTGGCAGGTTCCAGGAACACTTAGGGGGCCACCATGGCATGAGCAGAAGAATGAGCAGAAATGAGTGCTGAGAGGAAGGGGGGCTGTCTTGTGGAAAAGACACCTCTGTATTCCACCCTTGGTGACGAAAGCCACTGGAGTCTCAGGCAGGAAGTGGAATGACTTGACATGTTTTAAAAGCATTACTCTGGCAGCTTAAGCAGAGGAAACAGCTAGAATAAAGGTTCTGAGGCAGGGCCATTGCCAGCATGCTCAAGGTCCGGCAAAAAGTCCAAGTGTGGCCAATCAAGGAATTAGGGCATTAAGTAAGAGAAGAACAGAGAGGCTGGGTGTGGTGGCTCATACCTGTAACCCCAGCACTTTGGGAGGCCAAGGTGGGCAGATCACCTGAGGCCAGGAGTTCGAGACCAACCTGGCCAACATGACAAAACCCCGTCTCTACCAAAAAATACAAAAAATTCAGCCAGGCGTGGTGTCACATGCCTGTAATCCCAGCTATTCAGAAAGCTGAGGCACAAGAATTGCTTGAGCCCAGGAGACAGAGATTGCAGTGAGCCAAGACTGCGCCACTGCACTCCAGCCTGGGCAACAGAGTGAGACTCTGTCTCAAAAAAAAAAAAAAAGAGAGAGAGAGAGAGAGAGAGAGAGAGAGAGAGAAAAGTACCACAGTACCAGGATGTGCAGGAACTTGTCAGCCACTCAAGAACTTGGACTTTTCCTCAGACTGTGATAAGAAACGACTCAAAGATTTTGGGCAGAATAATGGCATGACCTGACTGAGATTGCTGGAAAGGCTTTAGGAATTCCAGCAAAGGCAGAAGAAAGAAAGTGAATTAGGATGTTATTATGGGTTAAACAGTGTCCTGCAAAAAAGATACTGAAGTTTGGCCCCTTATGCTAGTGAATGTGACCTTGTGTGGAAGTAAGGTATTATGGATTGAATTCTGTCTCCCCAACAAAAAAATAAGTTGAACTCCTAACCCCTAGTAGCTCAGAATGTAATCTTATTTGGAAATAGGGTCTTTTAAAAGGAAAAATTTGGACACATGCCTGCATACATGTGAAGATGAAGGGCATAGATCACAGTGATGCTTCTACACATCAAGATGCCAAAGACTGTCTGCAAACATCAGAAGCTAAGACAGAAGGCTGGAACAGATTGCCCCTCACAGCCCTCAGAAGGAATCAACCTTGATTCTGGAGCTGATCACAGACTTCTGGCCTCCAGAACTGTGAGAAAATCAATTTCAGTTGTTAAAGCCACTCAGTTTGTGGTACTTTTATTATGGTATCACCAGAAAACTAATACAGACATTATTCCCACAGTCCTGGCAAGAGACAAAGGTGGCCTGGACCACAATAACAGTGAGATATAGTTGGCTTCTTGATCCATTCAGATGAAAGAACCAATGGGGTTTGCTGAAGGACTCGATGAGAGACATAAAATAGAGAAGAGTCAAAGAAGACTCAAAGATTTTTGTTCTGGGCAACCAGGCAAAAGATTCTACCATTTACTGAGATGGGGAAGATTGTGGGAAGTGCTAGTCTATGAGTGGTGAAATGAGGATTTAAGCATTCAAGAGGAATAAAAGAAGGAAAAGATGAAAAGAGCTGGAAGATCAGCAAAGAAAATGAAGAGAAAGAGAAACAGAAGAACAGTTATGAAAGTTAGAGTAAAAGCAACAAAACAGAATAACTACAAGGGAAAACACAAAGTCATGGGGAAGTGGCCGGGGGAAATCACACAAAATGAAGCAGATCAAATAACTGAAAACAGAGAACATGATAGGTACTGAAAATAGACAAAGGAGATCGAACATATGCATATTTATTATCCCCAAAAGATAATAAAACAAGTGGAGCAAAATTCACATTCAAGTACACAACAGAAATTATCTTTCCTGAAATCAAGTAACACTTGAATTTGTGAATCAAAAGACCATGCAATCTCTACAAAAAGAACTGAATACAGAAAATCATTCAACCCTTAGACACTCAGTTATAGTTGTTATGTTCAAAGTTATTTTTTTAAAAGCCTTAGTGATACTGAATCCTTCCTTTTAAATACAGAACTAAGACTAAGTGTAGGAATTATGATTGTAGAGTGAAATGTAAATGTTGTACAAACTCTGAAAATATTACAACTAACAAAAATCAGGAGGATGACCTAACGGGCAGAGAAGCAAACCTCCTTGGGCTAATTTACCCATCTTTCATAGCACTAGAGTGCCTCTCAGGAGTAACTCTATAGGACAGCAGCTAGGGGGAATCCTCCCAATAGGACAGCTGGGAGAAGTACACTTGGCTTGCTACTTTGTATGGGAACTCGCCTGAGGTAACGATATTCACGGACAGCTAGCAGGATAGTCAGAGGACTGAGAAGAGCAAGATAGGTAAATCACAGACAAGCTCAATGAAATCATCTAAAACTGAAATATATGGTTTTAAAAAATAAACTCTGACCTAAAGTTTTTTGCAATACTCTTTTTCCCCTTAAATTTAGAGAGATCTTTCTAGAATTATTAAACTCTTACGGGAAGAAGCATTTATCTAAAGTTCAGCAGTACCTTCTATTTTACTTCTATTGCTCTTCCTCCATTATATTTAAGAGAGATAAAGCATTAACTGGAAGAGAAGCAGGGTTTGTCTGATAAGTTTTATGTTGATTGGGAGAGACTTCAGTATGTTTTTGCTGCGATCTTCATCACACTCCTGATTTTAGTCAGTTTCTAATATGAACCACTTGAACCCTGCCCTTTGTCCCTTTTGCAATCAAAAGGAGATGAACACTTTATACATCTCAATCAATACTATTAAAATACTAGCAAAACCAGTGTGTTTCCTGGAGAAAACACACTGGTTTACAAACATATCAGCTGTGGCTATAACACTTACTCACCCCCAACCACAGACACACTTTATCGGTAGGAGGAACCAAAGCTTTGCAACACAGGTTATCTGCCAGTAAGAATCTGGTCTCCAGTGAGTTGGTGGACTCCTTCAAAAAAAAAATGACAGTGCCATAAACAGACCAGTTTGATATCAAAGTTATAAAGGAGAGATCGCACAGTTGAACCTAAGACATTTAAAATAGTACCATCACGCAGGTTAAGTGTAGTGGTAAAATAAATGAATGCTAGAGCCAGATGGCTGGGCATTGACTATGGCTCAGTTACTCACTAGCTGTACAAATCTGGCACCTCACTGAACTTCTGTCTTGGGTTCTTCATCTGTAAAATGAGGATCATGAGTCCCTACACCTATGAAGGCAGTGGTAAGCACTGAGTACACACATGTACACACACAAACACACCCCACTGTCTGACAAACAGAGAAAGTGTTATTATAAAAATTAGCTATTATTTCATTGGTGCTTTATGCCCAATCAATCAGTTGCTGAAGTCTTACAAAGTTCACCACATAGTAAAATGTACTACAAATAGTTATTCTACCAGTCAAGCAAAATCATAAGTACACACACACAATCTTTTAAATACAATATGATTATAAGATTTAATATTTACAACCTGCTTTTATTTAATGAATACTGGATTAAGACTTAGAAGACTCTCAAATTTAGTTTTGCCAGTAATTAACTACATAAACATTGGTCAAGTATAATCTCTCTGAAACCGTTTGCTCAACTATGAAATGAGTACCTGAAGCAGATGATCTCTAAGATTCTTTCCAGCTCTACAAATCTTGAACTAACTCCTTATTCTCAGGGAGAAGGACAACAACAAGAAAAAACCCTTAGATGCTGCTAGCACAGAATAAGACATTTTCTTTGTATACCTAAAACAATTTCAAATTGCATTTAAGTTTCACAAGCACTAAAGATAAGCAAAGTAATCGAAGTGTGGGCCCTAGAATTAAACGACTTTCAGGGGAAGACCACAAAGCCACATTTGCTACAGAAGCACAACATAACATTAGTGTATGTACTTAAGAAGGCAGACTGGATTCCACAGCACAGATCAAATATCAGTGACCAAAGAGTCAAAGAAGACGAGCTTCTACTGATATATCCCAGTTCGCTCATATTTACAAACAAAAATACACTTACTTTTTTCTTCTGCATGTATTTTAGAATTTCCAAAGTCTGTTTAATTTCAGGAATCTGACCTTTTAGCCTGTGAACAAGAAAAACACTAACTTAGTATTTTGCAGGCAAAAATAAACAACAGGACATGGTCTTACTAACTTTGCATTTTCTACTAATGTGTTCTTGAGGACTATTTACAGATATAAAATATTTAAGATATTCTGCAACAGCACACATGAGAAAAAATAAAAAAGTAAAATAATAAAATATTTAAGATTTTTTGGATATAAGATAAAATATTTAAGATAGAAGTATTTATAAAAATAAAATATTTAATGAAATATTTACCTAAAGAAAATATATATAGTAAATATCCATAAAATATTTAAAGTATAAATACTTAATAAAAATATTTAAGATATCCTAGCAAATGTTTATGGAATGCCTATTCCATAAAAACAAAGCTCTGTTCTATTATGTCAAACACCCAACGTTATTTAACATTTCTAGAGCAGACTATATTCCACAGAGGTGATTCAAAGTTCTGCATTTGATTAGAATGACATTTTAAATAGATAAATTTTAAAACTAATTTTTAAAATAACATGAATTCAAAGTTATATTCTACAATAGAAGCTACCTATCCCCTATCCAGAGATGCACATAGCTGCTCCTGGTGTGTGCATTCAGTCCACACACATACATCACCGTCAGCTAAATGCCAGGCAAAGCACAGTGACAACTTCTCAGTGTGTGTGCTTGTCACACTGCGAAAAACATACAGTATCAACTGAATGCCAAACATACCACATTATGATATAGTATAATTTAGTTAGTCTTTGAAGCTCTGGGTACTCTTCACCTAATTTTTATGTTGATAAATGCTCTTCTTTTCAAATTAGGTAACAATCGTTCTTAAAATTATAAACGGATCACTGATTTAAACAAAAGAAATTTTAAAAAAATGATGGACATGATACGACTTAATGGATAAGTTCTATGATAGCTACTAGCAAAATGCTAAGTAAGTGACTCTCGAATGCAATCAACATCACTGACAAGAGCATAAGAGAAAAACATAGTATGCTAAAAGCATTCAGTCAATTAAAGAGAGAAAACAATTATATCTTTTTTGTCACTGGGGTTTAGCTCTTTATGGTGATTAGATGCGTGTGTTTTGCATGGAGATATACGCAGAACAGTTCTAGGTTCTCTGTCAAATCACAATGTAATTTCTGCAAAACAGACTAAGGATATAAAAACAAAGCTCTGGTTCTTTCAGGGTACATTTAACTAAATATTACTAGAGACCAGAATGTAAAAAAAATTTAAATACAACAGTGAAAATGAACTTATTGTTTCACATGAAGAAGTCACTCCATGTGTGTAGAAGGTTAGCAGGGCAAATTTACTATACCCTGTGCTACTGACCCGGCAAGAAATGTGTTAAATGAGCCTGCTGCTTCAAAAAAAAAAATAGTGTCATCATTTGATAATACAGTCCAGTGAATAATCTAGAAACACCTGGCATTCATTTTTTCACTAAAATTCAATCTGGATGCTATAGATTGCTCAAGTTTCCTTATTTTTGTGTAATATGTTCACATAAGTAAACACCAGAAAGATGTTACACATTTATAAAATATGTGATACACATACAACTTAAGAAGTATGTTCAGATCAAGATTTTTTGGTCATCTAAATGACTTTTAAGATGCATTCTGTATATATAAATACTATATGTAATATGTTATAAAGCATATAAATGAGGCAATCAGCCAACTTAGGAACCAGACCACCAATGACATTGTACCTGCCCAAGCAATACACTCCTCCCCACCCTGCTTCACTTCAAGAGAAAGTAGCATGGCTGGGCACGATGGCTCACACCTGTAATCCCAGCACTTTGGGAGGTCAAGGTGGGCAGATCACCTGAGGCCAGGAGCTCAAAACCAGCCTGGCCAATGTGATGAAACCCAGTCTCTACTCAAAAAAATACAAAAGAAATTAGCTAGGCATGGTGGCATGTGCTTGCAATCCCAGCTACTTGAAAAGCTGAGGAAGGAGGATCCCTTGAACCCAGGAAGTGGAGGTTGCAGTGAGCCGAGATAGTGGCACTGCACTCCAGCTTGGGCGCCAGAGCAAGACACCGTCTTGAAAAATAAATAAAAACAAAAGAGAAAGTAGCTTGCCTAAACTGTGTGTTTACAGTCCTGTTTTTTCTTTTTCAATTAGTTTCACCCTATTTGTGTGTAACCTAAACAAAATATTCTTTAGCATTGGTGATTTCTAAGCTTAATTCAAATGGTCTCATGCTGTATGCCTTTTTCTGGGGTTTGCTTTTTAAATTCAATCAAGATCCTAATATTTGTTCATTCATTTCCACTGCTGTGTAATATGCCATTACAAATATAAAAAACACAACTTTTTTATCTACTCTTCTGTCAAAGGGCACTTCTGTCAGCTTCACGTCATTGTTATTGCAACAGCAATGGAAATCTCCAGGTCCTAGGAGGGGCTAGGGCTGTGAGAGGGGAGACAGCAGCTTAGAAGAAAAGTGAATCAAGTCTTCAAAAGAGGAATAAAGCTAAAAGAAAATGTTCTAGCTGTGCTCCTTTTCTCCCTCTGAACTGCCCCAGGGAGTCACATTACCTACCTCATCACTGTTACAGGGCAGAAAAATGGCAGAATTGGCCAGCGGCAGAGGGAGGGCCAAACTGGGAAGCTGAGAATTACAAGTATTAGTCCCCAGCAACCCACCTCTCCCCACTCCCTTTCCATCCTGAAATGATAAATGAAGACAGCAGAAATTGAAAGAATCCCCCAGAGGTGGCATTACCTGGATGGGGAGAAGTATTTGTCTGATGGCTATGTCCTTAGACTGGGATACTAGCAGCATTCGTCCCACCCCTACCCACCAGGAATGACTTAAATTACCCCCACCTCCACACATATTACTGGCCAAAGTAGCTGATATCCCTGAGGGAAACTAAGCTGACAGGGAAAAGAAATTATAATTTGATCATTATGATAAATAAATTCAACAACCTCTATCATATGAAACAAAATTAGCAAACACCAAAAGATAAAATTATACATTAAATACTTAAAGATACCACAAAGAAAAAAGAAAGGATATTGGTAATATGAAGAAAAAACAACCAAAACTACTAGGTATAAACAACGTAATGGCTGAAATAAAGAACTCATGGATATTCATCTAATTGCCAAAAGATAAATGACAAAAACAGAAAAGAGGAAATAATATAAAGAAATGTAAGACAGAATTAGAAATGATAACATCTGTAAAGAGGAATCTCAGAAAGAAAGAGGAAAAAAACTAACAGATGATAGAAAAAGAAAAAGTGATAATCACAAAACTTCCAATTAAAGAAAGAAAAAAGATCTCAGTTTCGAACAAACTTCTGTACCTTTGCATAAGTGGTGTCTTATACCCAGACTACCGTTCCTCACTTTAGTCTGCCACCAAACTCATAACCAATCTTTGAAATTCTACATAGCCATCTGTTCCTCTTAGACACTTCCTCTGAACCTCCTTGGCCCCTCCAGATTAATGAGGTGCTTTGGTATAAAGTAATGCGTTACCATTCCCCTGTAACTCATTACTTTGTACCAAAGCACCACTACTGCTCTACTTTGTGTGCTAATTTTATTTATATACCTACAATTTCCCCCAAACCGTTTACTTGGTTTTTTGTGTGATTTTGTTAGTTTGAGACTGGGTCTCACACTGTTGCCCAGGCTTAAGTACAGTAGCCTGATCACATCTCATTGCAGCCTCAACGTCCTGAGCTCAAGCGATCCTCCCACCTCAGCCTCCACAAGTGCATGCCACCACACCCAGCTAATTTTTTTTTTGAGATGGAGTCTCATTCTGTCACCCAAGCTGGAGTGCGGTGGCATAATCTCATCTCACTACAACCTCCGCCTCCCAAGCTCAAGCAACTCTCCCGCCTCAGCCTCCCAAGTAGCTGGCATTACAAGCACATGCCACCATGCCCAGCTAGTGTTTTTTGTATTTTAGTAGAGACAGGGTTTCACCACATTGCCCAGGGTGGTTTCAAACTCCTGAGCTCAGGCAATCTGCCCACCTCAGCCTCCCAAAGTGCTGGGATTATGGGCGTGAGCCATCTCGCCTGGCCTAATTATTTTTTAATTATTTGTAGAGACGGGGTTCTTCCTATGTTGCCCAGGCTAGTCCTGAACTCCTGGACTCAAGTGATCCTCCCATCTTGGCCTCCCAAAGTGCTGGAATTACAGGTTTGCACCAGCACACCCAGTCCTATGTCCCTGTTGAAACCAGACACTGGACATTATTTCACCCAAAACAGTATGTGGTATCTAGCTAGCACTCCATAAATATTTATCCAACAGAAGAATGCTGGCACATGCACAAAACAGAGATCTGTAAGTATTTATTACAGTGAATTGACTTTATAAGCTCTAAAAAATAATGTCGGGAAATAAAGAGTTTAGAGTAAGGATACCTTTTTTCCTATGCCTATTAGTTATGAAATCCCAAGATTTAAGTCTTATGCTCAGACTCTGGGGGTCTCTTATCTCACTGGCAAAATTAGAAGGATGAACTAGACATATAAGATGTTATGATTTTGAAAGCTTTGGAATACAGTCTTTAATAACCATTCTATTATGTTTTCAAAACCATGTTTAGATGCAATATCAAGTGTTAGCAAGGAAGTGGAGCAATGTACAATGGGAACTCTTGTTCATGCCATATAAGATTTTCAAAACTTAGAAATTTTTACACTTACCTTCTTTTCTTTTGAGCAAGGTTGAGTTCCATAAACTTATACTTCTGGTACTGTTCATCCAGCTTCTTTAGTACTGTATCTGCAGTCTCATTCCCAGGCTGTTTCATGAAGGAATCTACATCTTCCTTTAATATCAAAAATAATACTTTACTATTCATGCCACTAATCAGATTTTTTGACTGCTTTGTTTTTAAAACATAAATGAAAAAAAGCTTTGTTTTTCTCCAAAGGTTTGTTTTTAACTAAAAGTACAAGTTAAGCATCCTTATCCAAAATGCTTGAGACCAGAATTGCTTTGGATTTTAGATTTTTTTTTGGATTTTGGAATATTTACATTACACCAGTTGAGCATCCCCAATCCAAAATCCAAACTCCAAAATGCTCCAATGAGCATTTCCTTTGAGCATTATATCAGTGCTCAAAAAGTTTTAGAGTATTCTGGATTTCAGATTTTCAGCTTTAGGATGCTTAACCTGTAGTTATAAAAAGTCAGAGACAATTTCAGACAGTACATATATATTATACAGCTAATTTATTCTTTCACCTTCCTCTTCATTTTTAATTTATAAATAGAAAAAGAAGAATGACCTTGCCTACCACTTTATGCATTTTCCCATGTATCCCTAGTAGTAAATATGAAAATACTAACAAACACATTGCCCATTCATGCATCCTACTCACAAAATGATTTTATAGGATGTATGCCAAGATTATCAATTTTATTACTTATTTTTAATTCAACAAGTTTTGCCATAGAAATCATACTAAATATGGTCATTAGGCTCCCAAAGCAATCCACAAATGCTTCCTTCAGTATCAAATAACTGAAACAAAGTCACGTAAAAGGCAATCAGAATAATCTTTTGTAATAGGAAGCAGTAAAACTGATGTTAAATTTTTTTTTATACCACATGCTGGTCCTTGAAGAAAGGCTGGTTAATTAGATAAGAATCAGAAACAAGATGAAAATATATGGAAACTTAGATGCTACAAGAGCCATTTAGTACTTTGAAGGAACTTTAATTCTTTATTATAAGTAACTTCAATTATGGCTTCTAAGATCTTTACATCATTATTCTTTTTTTTGTTTTCGAGACGGAGTCTTACACTGTTGCTCAGGCTAGAGTGCAATGGCACAGTCTCGGCTCACTGCAACCTCTGTTTCCTGGGTTCATGCGATTCTCCTGCCTCAGCCTCCCGAGTAGCTGGAATTACGGGCTCACACCACCATGCCCAGATATTTTTTTGTATTTTTAGTAGAGACGGGGTTTTGCCATGTTGGCCAGGCTGGTCTCGAACTCCTGACCTTGTGATCCGTCCACCTCAGCCTCCAAAATGCTGGGATTACAGACATGAGCCACCGTGCCCAGCCGACATCATTATTCTTATCCATATTTATTAGCTACCAGAGAATATCTTAGCTGAAACAACGAAGAAAAAGGAAGAGAACACAGCAAGGGAGTGAACTATGAAGCCATCAAACTAGAGACAGTAAATGAAAGTGAAAAGATAAGGCTGAGAGTTCATGGCTGAGTTCTGTATGTAAAAGAGAGATGTCACCTTCCTAGAAGGGTCACTGCAGGGAAGAGAAAGAAGCCTAAGTTTTAGCACATGATATATGTTATTAGGTGCTGGAGTTTAGCATGAATTAACTACAGCAGCATAGGCTGTGGTTAAGAGACAGGGTGCCTGGTTTGAATCCTAGCTTCACCACTTACTAGATGAGTTGACCTTAGGAAAGTTAGTTAACCCCTCTTTGCCTCAATTTCCTCATCATCTGTACAAGTACCTTTTCATCACCCGGGATTAAATGAGTGAGCATATATGAGATGCTTCTAAGAGTATGTGACACCTATCTATAGCATAATGTACCATTGGGACACAAAGTGCCAGGGATTTCGTTTTGGGGTAGAGGTCAGAAAAAACTACGGGAGGTGATATCTGAACTAGAAGTGGAAAGATGAAGAGGTCATGAAATGGACAAGGGTGAAAGAACAATTCAAGCAGAGAAAGAAAACAAATTACTGCCTCAGTGGGGTTGGGGAAAGGACCAAGTCTGACTTCTAACAACTATGGTATATTGCCTCCTATCATCATGAGCATTCATACCTATTCGACACCTACTACACTGCAATACTCAAGCATGTTCTCTGTTTCCCATAAGTATTGTCATCCCTATTTCAGTTAAAGAAACTCAGGCTCAAAGTGGTAAAATAATATGCTTAAGGCTAAGCAGCAACTGGGAAGCAGAGCCAGGACTCAAACCCTGGTCGATTTAGAAGCCAATGATCTTTCAACAATACCATGTCACTTCAATTATTAACAGTTTGGGAACAAAAACAATTATATAAAATTGGGTTGCTTATTACATTATGTCAATAGAAATGTTAAGGTCTACAAAAAAATAACCATGACAATTGTAGGGAAAAAGCATTTTAAGATATTATAAAGCCCTCAGATAAAGCGTATAAAGCCCTCAGATAAAGCGTATCCTCTGGAGATAGATTTCTCTAGCTGAGCACTATGAATCTAACATTTAAGGCAATATGGAAATTCAATTAGACACATGGTTATGAGTTTATACTATGTGTCAGGCACTAGTCTAGAGCCAGCAGAAATGACACAATGCATGAGAACTACCTCACCTCCTCCCAGCAGCAGAGCATGAGGGGTAAGCTGGCGGTCTGGACCTCCACAGATTGCCCAAGTTCAAATCCTGGATACCTCATTTACATCCTGTGTGGCCTGGGGCAAGTTACTCAAGGGCCGCGTACCTCGGTTTTAACATCTAAAAACAGACCTAGCAGTAGCTAGCACCTAGAGTTTAGTAAAATCATTAAGAAAGTGCCCGGCACTCAACAAATGTTATTCCTTGTTATGATTAGATAATAGATTAATGTAAAGAAATAAATGGCACAGCTCATGAAAACACAAAATAATAAACAATTACAAAATTCAATCAGCAAATGCAAATAGACAATATCAAGTGTGGTGTAAATAGTGTTTTGAAGGATACAAGACATGATTCGTAAAAAGGCAGAGGTAAGGTAAGGTATAAATCAAAAGGTTGAGAAACTTTCATGAAGATTTTATAGCAGCTCAGTACAACTAAATGGGGACAGACAGATGAGCTGGCCTGGAGGGCCAGTCAGACGTTTTCTCTCATTACTCAAATAATCTTCAAATACTATTTCTAAATAAAATAAAATTTTTAAAAAGCCACTCAGAACAGGCAGCGCCCTCCAGAACAACCTCTGAAGAGACTCGATCCCCTCTTAGACGCCAGTGAACCTGGGACATAGCGCCAACACGAGGGTTCGTCCTCTTCTCTCAACAATTCATTCTCCACTAAGTTGTTAGAATAATGTACCTGCAACCAAAGGCCTTCTGATGACAGTCCATTGCCTACTGTAAAAACCTCAATTACTTAGGAAGCCACAGAAGGGGTTTACACTCTCACCCTATCATCCTACTTCTTCCACTTCCCCCGAGGCAACAGACCACCGCATTCCTTCAACAGACAAGGTGATACTCCCTGTTTTCACATCTTGGCACTAGCTGTTCTGCCTATTCATTGCACTGTCTCTCCAGCAACTACACGGAGTCGAGAGCTCCTCACCATCTCCCCTTTTCCAAGCAGCAGGGGGACGAAAACCGGCGGCAGCCGGCAGGACCCTCAGGCAGCCCCGCCCCGCCGCCCCTCGCCTTCGCCCAGGCCCCGCACCCAGTTCTCTTCTAGGACATTCTCGAGCTACGTTTCTTCCGGGCGGGCCGCAGCAGAGCTCAATCTTTCCAGGTGCGAGGAGTGAGAGCAGGCCGAGCACCCCCCCTCCCTGAACCTTTAGCTAAGCTCCTTCCAGCGGTAGAGGCCTAGGTGGGAGCCGGGAACAATGGGGCAGTTCGCAGTCTCGACCCAAGATGCCAGGGAACAGCGTGCTTCTTACCACAAACACAGCCTCGGGAATCCCCAGGTGGAGCCGCCGCCCATTCCCTGTGGCCATTTCTCCTTTGCCGCAACCATCGTTAGCGGCCGCCATCTTGGGGATGCGAGTGCTCGACTGCCTTCCGAGCCGCCGGCCAGCAGGATTTCGTGATTGGCTCGTTCGCACCGCAGGCCCGCCTCTCCATACACATTCATTGGTTCGCAGGAAGGGCCCCCTCCCCCCCACCATCCCCCATTCTCCTTTGGTCGAAAGTAGACCAACCTGTAGGTGCTGATTGGCTGCGCTGGGGTAAGTGACAAGCGTGGAAGGGCAGCAGAGGAGAGTCTGGAGCGGCAGGAAAAACCCTTACGTCCTCTTGGGAAAAGGGGACTTGTGAATGAGCTGTGCTAAAGCTCTAGGAATGGGGACCTAGCCTGACCCCACCCCGACCCTAGAACTGGCAGCAGCCTTCACAGTGGCCTCTGGAGCGACCCAATTCCCTCTCGACTGCTAGCGAACCTGAGACCTATCGCCATCACGAGGGTTCAGCCTCTGTGTCTTTCTGGTCTCACCATCCCAGGGAGCTTCCTGCCCCTTTAGGGGAACTTAACTTTTTGTCTGTTTCAGAGTGGAGTCACTGCCCTCATTCTAATAAATACCCTGCCTGTCGCACCAACCTTTCCCGAAACCCACCTTTGATCAGAATGTCTTCTCTCCAGCTGAAACGTTTCCAAAACTTCATAGTCCGCATCCAAAAATCCTAAGAACTCCACCTAGGCTTCTAGGCCCATGGACTTACCCAATGTCATCCTACGCTACAATCCTTTAAAAGCACATCTGTCGTACAGAACCAGGTAATTATTCTTCGGACCCTTTTCTGTCCTTTCTTTCACTAGAGTGTTTCCGACTGAAGCAGTGCTTCATCCACTCGCACAGATTCTACCACAAGCATAAGAATTATGCAATGGAAAGTAAGTCTCTCTTCTCAGAGGCAGTCACTGTTGCCAGTTTATCTCCATAGATAAAGTACGATCAAGCACATAGACATAGATATGTCTTTATATATAATGAGGAAGAAATTGGTATCATCATATTGTGAATGAGGAAACTAAAGCTCAGTGAACCTGTACAGCTTCTCCAAAATCCGACAATTACATGGCAATGAAGCTGGAACTCCAAACTAGTTCTCCAGTGCCTTCTATGCTATGTGGCTTGGGAAGATGAAGACATGTTAGCTAACCATGACTCTGACCTTTTCTGGTCAGTGGCTTTGTGAGATAGTCTCTGTTCCTGCAGAGAAAAGTAGATGGGAACTCTATTCACCACTCTTCCCCACCTCAATGCCTTCCAAAAAAAAAATTTGTTTTTGAAAAGTAGGTAAGGTTTCTACAGAAAAACATTGAGGTATCACACACATATGCAAATTTGGTTCGACTTCACTGAGCTCTAATATTAATCATTGTTAGAACTAATCAACGACTTCAAACTTTAGAAAGTCTTTCTCCAAATTATCACTAATTCTAATCTGGAATAAATCCCTCTAAGAGATATGTTATTTGATTCTTCAGGCCAGGTTTTTCTTTTGGAGCCAAAAGCCTTATAAGCTTACTGCTCATGTTTTACTCCCTTATGGGTACAAACAGAAGATTCGTATATATATATATATATATATATATTCGTATATATATATATATATATATATATTCGTATATATATATATATATATATATATCTCCCCCATATATTTCCTTTCTAGGCTTCTCTTAATTATACCAATTCCTTCTGACTCCTCTATTTCCTTCCTGCCATGGCTGCAGCAGCTTTTCCAAGAGTATACTAAGCTTATCAACTCTATAGGTAGTCATTTTCTTCTCTCTTAGTTAAACAAACACACAATAAAAAAGCTTCTTCTTGCCAAATTCAAATCTAGCTATTACCTGACCTTAAATATGATTGCTCTTTAGTAACCCTTCAGTAGCCCACACCTTTTACAGCTTGTCTTTAGATTGCTTAATAAAAGCATTTTTTAAAACAGACTTTAAAAGGCTGTAGATTTTCATCATGAACACTTTTGAAACAAAATAAAACAAAATGTAAAGAAAATATATATACAAAAGGAAACAGAACAACTTTTAAAAAATCATTTCACATAGTGTTGTGCTGATAAATGTTCAGCTGATTATAGAAAGGAGTTACACATTTAATATAAATTGTATTAATATAAAAGATGTATAGCACACAATTTCATAAGTGATAATAAAATATACAATACTCTTTATTATAGATTACATATAACCAATTCTGACAGGATGCTTTTGATTTTTGCCAAATACATATCTCCCTAGACAACCTATAGTTGCAATTGATGAACTAGTGTAGTTCTGACATGAATGTTGGTTGATAATTTCACTTATCTTAAGTAATAATAAAAAGTTAATTCAACAATTATTTTTATATTGGTACTTGGATCATTCATCAACAATGTAAGTGACTTATTTGCTGAACTGGATAATGCTTTTCAAATACCAGAAGAATATTGCCTCATTTTTTGGTGCTATTCACAATAATGGCTACAGACACAACTCACTTTTAAGCTGAATCTGTATTAATAACATTTTCTCCATTGCTTTAAGTCCAGAGTGTCAAATAGATCAAGCTGTAGTTTGTAGCATCTGCCAATTTCTGTGGTGTAGATACTCCCACAGTGGGTGATTTCAATCCACGTGGAGTTGGGAAAACATGCCCAGTAGCACACAGATACAATCGATGTAAATAATCTCAAGAGTATAGTAACACTCAAATGTCAAAAAATAATTAGAAGATTATAAATTATGAATATCTATTACCTTTGTTTTTAAAAGAATGTATTTAATTATAAACTTTTATAATTTAATTTTGAATGATGGCTGTGTTTAACAACCATCTTGCAGAATTTCTAGAAATTTAACGATTGGTTCTAACAAGCTGGTACAAGCCAGCTCTAGTGCACCACTGGCTCATATTTTGGGAAGCCAGAGTTTAATGACTTTAGTGAAGAGTACTTGCAAATGTCACACTGATTTGCTCTGCAAAGAAGGAAGAAAATGATGTGACATACAACTGGAGTCCCCTGGAAGAAGAGGGTAATATCCTTAGCAACTTCCAGACCTCAGAGGACCGAGAGCTGACTTAAATTTGTACAGCCAGAACCCACAACAACTACTCTAACTCCATCTTTGCCTGGAAGGTCTGTACAGGTAACAGGTTCTGTCCCAATCTCCACAAGCCTCTGAAATCACTAAGAAGAGCTGCAAATCCTGAGGCTGGGTTAATGTGTCTTTTTTTTCCCCAAGCCTGGTCATTGGGGTCATTTTCTCCCAGGAAGCCCAGTGGGAAAGAGCCCAAAGCCTTCAGAGAGAGGCCAAGCATTTCAGGATGTTCTGAGACAGCATCTGCTTAACCTTCTGATTCAGTTTCCAATCCTGATTTCTGAGAACAGAAAGTGCAGTTTGCCCTAGGAGCTTTGGAACTGTCGGGGACCGGCACGTCTGCCAGGAGGCTCCCGGCCTGCGGGAGGCCTCACCCCAACTTGGAGATGTTCACAACCTGGACGAGAGAGTGAGCAGAAGAAAAGGCAGACAGACAGTGGGGTCTGGAGGACTACCCAGGCAATGCCAGTAGCATGCCAGAGTAGCGAGTTTATTGTGTGCATAAGCCTGATTATATACCTTTTAGTTCTTCATTGATAACGCAAGTTACATTGTGACATTAAACAGCAAATACGGGAACAGAAATCTGTGACATACAGTAAATACGGGAACAGTAAATGCGGGAATAGGGAACAGTAAATACGGGAATAGGGGAACAGTAAATATGGGAATAGGCAGCACAGCCAGGCCCACTTGGGGTAAACAGAGTCATAAAATGTTTACAGAAACAGGAATTAAGAAACACACCATATCAGGCCCGCTTGGGGTAAACAGAGCCATAAAATGTTTACAGAAACAGGGATTACCGTATCAGGCCTGCACAATGACTCATGAAACCGCCATGGCACGCCCTGTTCTTCGTGTCAGTAGCCAAAATATTCTGCAGAAGTCATGCATCAACACTTCATCATTTCCCTCAGCTCAACAGCCTCCAGGTGAGAGGTGAAACGTGTATGGGCTCAAGCTCAAAATGGCCACGGTACAGCTAAGCACCGTGAACGGGAGTGATCCCCACAAGGCAGGAGATTGCTTGAGCCCGGGAGGTGGAGGTTACAATGAGCCGAGATTGTTCCATTGTATTCCAGCATGGGTGACAAGAGTGAAACCTTGTCTTTAAAAAAAAAAAATACTCTAACATCCCCTTCAGAATGTCCATAAAAATCTCCACCAATATGAGAGAGAAATAATAGTCATAGTTTGTTCATATTTAGATCAGTTAAAATGTTTTTTTAATTTTTAATTTTCCCAGTGATAATTCATCATGTTGATTTTCTAGCATTTTTGTTGCAGACACACAGAATTTTAACCCATTATGGGTCCAGTAGACTTCTGTGAGCTAGGCTTGATATTGAATTATTATTTGTACCATGGCTCATTTGAAAGAACATGCATTCTGAATTCTAAACAACTGGCTTAAAAGACATCTTTGCAAACACGAGCCTTTTTAAGCTGAGAAACAATCTCTGTATTCACTAAGTGGAAAAATATTTATTAAGTGTCTGCTATCTTCTGGGCACATTCTTTGAGCAGGAGATACAATGATGAACAAGATAGACAAGGTCCTAGTTTTCTGGAACAGATATTTAGTGGGAGAGGATTGATACAAAACAAGTAAATAAATAAATAGAGAAGATCATTTCAGGTGATGATAAAGGCCATGGAGGCCGTGCAGCAGGGTGAAGCACTGGAGAGGGAAGTGGAGGGGGAAGGATGCTACTTTTAGAAAATTTGGAGGTCTCCCTGAGAAGGTGGCCCTCGCAACAGAGACCTGAAAAGAAGGAACCAGCTATTCCAGCCCAGGGGAACAGCTCATGGAAGAGCTGTCCGGAAAACAAGTGCAATGTGTTTGGGGGACAGAGAGCAGTCCAGCGTGACTGGATCCTAGTCAACTCAGGTCACAGCAAAGAGTTTGGGTTTTATTCTAAAAACAATATGAAGCAACTGGAGAATGTAAAGCAGAGGTGTGATTGCTTTCCATTTGGAGAGCACACACTGGCTGCTGTGTAAAGACTTGATAATACCAGGACTAGTATGGACACAGGTGAGACCACACAGACTAGTAGAGTAGTCCAGGTGAGAAATAATAGTGATTTGGCTGAAAAAAAAAAAAGGAAGAGATGTGGAATGATTCAGAATATCAAATTTTGGAAAACATTTTTGAAATTTAAAAAACACTGGAAAATACAAAGTAGAAAATAACAATTCCCTATAGTTCTCACCATCCGGAATAATCTCTGTTACCATCTTGGCATTTGAAGGGAAAAAAATCATTGTATTGTTTTTGAAATATTTGTTATATGATCACAATAAATAGTTCAAACAATGCACGTAATATAAAGATTAAAATTTTTTAATTACCCCAAATGCCACCGGCCAGAAATAACCACCTTTAGCAGTAGACTTATATCATTTAAGCCTTCTTTCTCTGAATATGTGCAAAGGGATTGATACGTGGCTGCATGGATAGAAATACTTTATAACCCTGGAGTCATACTGCTGATACTGTTTAAAAATAAAATCATTAAAATTTATTTTATTGGTGGCTCATGCCCATAATCCCAGCACTTTGGGAGGCTAAGGCAGATGAATAGCTTGAGGCCAGGAGTTCAAGACCAGCCTGGGCAACATGGCCAAACCCCATTTCTACTAAAAATATTTAAAAATTAGCTGGATGTGGTGGCACACACCTGTAATTCCAACTACTCAGGAGGCTGAGGCATGAGAATCGCTTGAACCCAGGAGACGGAGGTTTCAGTGAGCCAAGATTGCACCACTACACTCCAGTTTGGGAGATGGAGTAAGATTATCTCAAAAAAAAAAAAAGATTTTATTGTTTTTAACAGCAGAAAAAAAATTAAGGAAAGCTAAATAATTGTTGAACTTCCAATAATTGTCTCCTTACTATAGGAGTTATTATTTTCCCTTATGGTTAAGACATTTTCCCGTATGGTTAAGAAAAAATGTTATGAAAAATGTTAAGAGGTTTGAGCAGGAGTGGATCAAGATTTCTGTGGGAAAGTTATACAATTTGGGGGTCCTCTTTAAGAAAATGGAGTATATTTTACAAATTTTACAAAAACATGACAATGTGAATGCACTGCTGTGTCCCCTTCCAGGGCATAGGGAAAAGCAAATCACCTGTGTAGATAAAAAAAAACTTAAGCTTCATTAGCATTACCGTAAATCCACCTCCGAGTTAGAATCATTATATTTTTAAGCTGCATATTCCAATTTTAAACACATCAGATTGATTCCTTGCAATGAAAGGTGATGCTTTTGCCCATCCCTCCTCAGCTAACCATTTTAACTAATTTATATTGCCTATGTTTGTAATATTTACTTTCTATTCTGTAATCATAATTACTATGGTTATTTAATATAAATTCCTATGTTCAAATGGATCCATTGCCTCCCAGCCCTTTGGTATATCTTCTTCATTCTGAGTTCTTTGATTCATTGCTGAATTGCCTAGATATCATTGCCAACTGCTTTTTGTTCCTTTTTTTTTTTCAAGAAAGACTCATGGATTCTGCATTTCTAAGTTTTTTTAAATATTGGAAAATGTCTTCCTATTGCTTTTGTAGTTGAACAATATATCATGCCTGAGCGTCGTATTCTTATGTCATGTATTTGTTCCATTATAATTTTGCAGCCATTACTCCATTGTTTCATAGTTGAATGTCGCTGTGTAGTCCGAGATCACCCTTTGTAGGTGATTTGATTTTTCTGCCTTTATCCCAAGGAACTATTTCTTTATCCACATAGCTAAATAACATATCTAAGATATGTGAGGTGTTTAATGGTCTGCTTAAGGATTTTCCACAATGCAATGTGTTCATTAAATCCGATACTGTATCATATCTTTGAAAATACCTTCTATTCTGTTTACATTGTTACCTACTTCAGGAACATCAGTTATCCTTATTTTGGATCATCTTTTCATCTCTTCCATATCTATTAGTTTATCATTTGATGAAGATCTGTTGTCATTTTCATCTCCATTCATGGTGTATCGATCCTTTCTTCTGTGTCAGTAATTCAGCTTTCAAAAGTGTCTGTCCTCTGTCTGATGTTCTGATTTGTTTATTGATTCTAAAGTTGTGATCTTTAGTCCTTAATTTCCTTCCTTAGGTCCACGATATTTTTTCATCTCATTCAGATTATTTCATTATTCTCTCCTTAAACTTCAATTTTCATTGAACTAGGAAGTTTGTGTGAGGATTTCTTTCTGTTTATTTGAATAAAATTCTAGATTTAGTTACTATATGCTGTGACACTTACATTTTATATTTTTTCTTCACTTTGTTGCTCTCTCCCTCCCTCTTTCTCCTTCCTCTCTTTTCCCTCCTCCTTCCTCCCTCCCTTTAGAATGCTTGCATATCTGCCACGCTATTTCTTTTTATCTTTCTGGTGCCTGGGCAGCTTTCCCCAGACATAGTGTGAGTAACTTCTTAAATTTCTTCCCACCTTTTTGGAGACCAGTTTGCTTCCTCTTTGAGCTATGTTTTATTGCTTGGATATATCCACTTTTCCGCAACCTAAAGAAACTGCAGAGGGAGGTAGACAGCTCAGCTCAACTCAAGCTGTATGCAATCTTGGTTAGATTTCCTGGACCGTGCTTCCTTAGCGTTTGTTAAATGTCTCCATTATCAGCCTTTATTTTACCAAATTGGCGGGATGGGCAAGGGGGTGGTAGAGAGAGAGATAACAAGGATAGCCTTTTTATAATTAACTAAAGAGTTCCATAAGAGCTAGTAGCCATCCTCAAGATAACCTGGGACTTGATGGGTTTCCCAAAATAGTGGACAGCCCTGGAGAGTTCACTTCTATTGAATCAGTCCTTTGATCTTTTTATTTCATTGCACATGTTCCTATTACTCCTTAGTAGAGAAAGGAAACATAGGATATTCACTGAGTGTTCTTTTCTCTAAATTTAGAATTCTTAGCGAAAAGGCTCAGAATTTTGTTTACCTCTCTAGGGGTGAACACAGGGTTAAGAACCAAGCAACACTGCATCTCCTTATCCTGTTCCAGAATCTTCTGTGTCTTTTCTCGGCTGCCAGTTTTGAAGTTTATTATATTTGTTAATGCTCCTTTCCTTGAGTGGTTACTCTTGGAACATTTTACTAATGTTTACTCTTTTTTTCTCCTTTGTTAGACATTGAGGAAGGGAAGTTCTGCGAAGCAGTTTAAATTTGCCATCTTACATCAGATTCTGGAATGTTTATTTTAGAGACAGAACTTAGAGGTCTTGCTAATGAATTAATGTGAAAGATGAGAGAAAGGGAGGAGTTTTGAATGACTTCTAAATCTGGGGCCTGAGCAACTGAGTGTATAACAAACAGATTGGGCTACTAGTGAAAGAAGGAAGCAAGAGTTGTTTTTAGTATTTTAAGTTTGAGAAACTTGACATCCACATGGAATTGTCAAGCAGGTCATTGGGTCTACTAGTCTGGAACCCAGGGCAAAGATCAGGATGCCAGATACACATCTGAGAGGCTTCCCAAATAGATAATGTCTAAAGCCAAGGGTCTAGTTGAGACCAGCTAGGGAGAGAGAATGTAAATACAGGGAAGCGTATGATGAATATATGCAAATCAAGATGTACATATGTATGAACTCTTTAGGCCCAAAGTAAACTTTTCTTAATCCAACAAATGTCTCAAGTCTTTCAGTACAAACGTATCAGGTTATGTGTATGTAAATTTAATGATATAAAAATAAAAATAACAGGTTAATGGTTAATACGAATTAGTGAAAATGTAGCTCAGAGAAAATGTTTAAAGATGGGAAAGTTTATACATCTTGGTCTAGTAAAGTATTTTCTTTGGGAGACCATTTTGACTTGCTTTTAGCTGTTAGTGTATAAATGATATATATTTGAAGGTGATACAGATTTGATTTTAAACAAATAGCTATAAACTATTAGTTATGAAGACTCAATTTCTTTCTGCTTTTAATGTGAATCTACGCATATCTCTTCATTTAATATACACCTTTATCATTAAAATACAGCTTTAGCTCTTAGAAGATGTAATGGTGCATCTTAAAACAGTGCTTTATTTTGAGGTAATGTGCTTAGTGAAAAGAACATTGTTCTGGAAATCTGAAAACGGATTTTAGATCCAATACTTCTAATAATTATTACGCTAATAAAATAACAGTATCAAACACATATAATCCTTCTGATGTGGCAAGCACTGTTCTATGCACTTTATATGTATTTACTTTTATAAGAAGTTACATTGTTGTATAGCTTTCAACTACTTCATCTCTCTGGACTTTAAGCTCCTAATTTGTAAAGCCAATCTTCCATCTAGCTTTTCGGCATAATTTATCTTAAGTTGTAAAGTATTTTCAAGAGGCTTAGAAATCCTTTAATGATCTTAATTTACCAAAGCAAGTGGAAATTGACCCTTTTATAGTCAGGGGAAGATGAAGCATTACAAAACAAAGGCAACCTGGCATCGGCAGTAAACTGTGGAGACTTGGGTCTTCTAGGATTTTATCCCAGACATTTCTTCCCCTCATGCTTTTGTTCATGCTCTTTCAAATCCTGTGTTTTGTTCCAAGTCGTTAAGGTAAGTAACTACAGAAGTATTCTAACCTTTCCCTGAACTCCTGGCATTTTTGTGCTTTGTGTTTTGGTATTTGCATTACACATGTTATATTCTCTATGAGACTGTAAGCTACTTGAGGGCAGGGACAATAGCCTTTGTGACATTGCTTCACTCTGAAGTGTCTTGCACATTAGAGACACATCATCATTTTTAAATTTCAGTTGTATATATCCATACAGCGACTATATAGCAAATGAAATTCAGCTTTTCTGTGTAATGAAATAATTTCACTCAAACTAAAAGCATAATGTTGTATAAGAGACATTGAAGCAGCGATCAAGACATGAGTCCATGCTCTGTTGCTTCCCATCTTGCGTGGCCTAACTTCAGTTCTCTGTCAGTCAGATGGCAATATTGATACATTATTTCCTGGGTTATGGAGCTGTAAGCATCGAATGAAATAATATATTGGGAGTACTTGTTTAAAAGAAAAACACAGCAACCATATGAAACATTTCTATTCCTCTCAAGCAAGATGCGAGACACATGACCAATCATCCTCAATTCTCAAAAACCTTGGAGTTCATGAACTGCTGGCTCCTCCTAAAACCCACACCCCAACTCAGATTTCTCCTCTCTCTCCTATTGATTTTGAATAAATCTGATTTATTTAACACATTTACTAAAATTACTTATCAAATCAAGATGGGCTTAGTGGTAATGTAAGAATGAGTTAGGAACAATGAAGACAATGTGATGGATTCTGAGTACTTCATTTCCAGCTTAGTTCTTCCTTAATTGTGCTTCTTTATATTAATTCCATGCAATAATTTGAAGAGCTTTCTTGAATTATGTCTCTCTCTGCATTGTAAGTGAACATAAATAAAAGCATCGTACATTAAATTAATACAGGAATGCCATGTCAGCTATGGGGATTGGATTCCTGTGAAGGCTTCATCAAGCACCGCTCTGTCTGTTCACAAAACAGTCTCTGATTGTTGCAGTGGTGAGTGGTTTCCTTACTCTCATGTGACCATCGTCATACAGGCTCTGACCAGTCAGCCTTCTTCACACACCAGAAAGAATTGCTTTCAGATTGAGGCCTGACGACTGGCCACGTGCTGAATTTTGGACCTCAGAAGTCAAATTTTATAATTGCCCTAATCCCATATTCCTTTTTAAGAGAGATTTTATGCACAGTCTTGAAATCCAGATTTTTAGCAAAATTGAAACAGAATCTGAAGCCAGATTCTTCCAGATGTTATAAATTTAATACATTAAGCTGTTATATGAAATATAAAAAATAATTTGGGATCCCTTGTAGTGAACTAATTACTCAGCACAGTTTTACTGTATTTAAACAAGTAAGCATCACCCTTTCAGTAAATAGACTCAGTGAAGAAGATATTGTGGAAATTCCTTTGTCTGTGACAGAGTACAAATAAAAAATTAATAATAATAGTGGTCTTTTTAAAAAATGTAGAACATTGTTGTTTGTGACCACCTGAAATAATAGATCTAAATATTTACAGTTTTTAGTACTGCATGGTATTTCAAAACCAAGGCCATGGATGCATCTAAAATCATTAGCAGTTGTATCTTAATATACACTTTGGCTTCATTAACATCTTAATATGGAGTTTTATGATCATTCTTTCTACCTAAATAATAAGGACTTTTTTTTTTTTTTTTTTTGCAGTATGGCAGTTACTTGCCCAGTTGCTAGGTAACAAGGCAGAGATCTCTATAGCTTTATCTGAACATGCAGCAGATGATTTTTAGTGACAATTATTTATATCCAGTATATTAAAACATGCCACATTGGTAATGATTAGACAAACTGTTGATTTACTTACTGTGCATTCTTGAGAAAGTACACAGTAAATCACAAAGCTAGGTTTTTGTCTTTATAAAAAGCGGTTATTAATCTTTGCTACTAAGATGATCATTTTTCTAGCAAAATAGCAATAGCGAGCTTGTTTATTTGATAATCCTTTCAACTGGCTGATCATAATCAAAAGCATTGCCATACCTTTCCAACTAATTATACTGCACATCATCTGGAAATGGATGTTTTGTCCTCTGTGGTATCCATGTAAATGTTATAAAAGTTTGATTTTTTTGAAATTTGTTTTACTCTTTGTATGACTTGTTGTTTCTAATACTATAATTGTTCAAGCACTGTAGCCCTGTATCTGAAAACAGCACTTGATTTAGAAGACATTCTTGTTTTAAAACATTGGCATAATTTATTTAGTTTTTGTTCCTTTTTAAAATTTTTTTTCTTCTTGTACAGAACTGAAAAAAATCACAGCATATCACCAGTGTTGTGTAATCAGCGATGGTATCTTTCTTCTTAGAGATTTTTAAACAAGTTATTAAAAGATCTGCAGCTTTAAGTATTATAACAAGTGAATTACCATAGTAAGAAAAGGCAAAAAAAATCCCTTTCCACTGACTCTGAAGTTTCTTCATAATATTTGCCTTACATGAGATAGATTGATTTGCTTCAATGCTTCATATATGCCAGGAAACATGTGAAGTATATACTTATTCCATATTCATTTACCTCCTATTATTTATGCTGGTAAATCGAGATCATTATTAGATAGACTTTATGCATTAAATTATATTCATTTGTCACAGTCTTTTCAAAATAAAAGGTCAAATGGTGTTTTATACTGTAATAGGAAAAAGTGTTGAATATGGCACTGTTGTGGTAGAATGGCTGTGATTAGTCTGCAATTAGAAATTATGGTACAATTTCCTTTAAGGCATAAGAAATATCACTATATATAATGTTAGCATTCAGGTTAGTCTTAAAATACTGAGTTTATAGGACAATAGCATAAGAAAATTCTTGAATAATATTTGTTCAGAAACTATTTAAATGACAGCAGGAAGAATACATTCTGTGGAATTAAAATACACAGACTCAAAGATGAGTTATTACCTGTCTCTACAAGAGTGAAACCAAGATAACCCTGTCATTACAAGTCAGCGTACCAGGAAGCCAATTTATGTAGAAAACAGTTTAATATGGAAAATTGCATTTTAATAATACCCACTAATTAAATGCCTAGTTCAATAAAATACAGCTCTTGCTTCCTGGAAAGCTATAAAAGCCACCTGAAATGATTGATTACTCGGAAGTTCTATAGTCTTGAGTAAACCACAGGCAAGGCCTATGTTTTATTGACTATGGACTGAAGGACTGAGTAATTTATAAGACAATTTAACAATAATTTATGTATACTACAGTGTTCAGTTATCAATGTGGCATTTAAATACCAAACATAAAATGGAAATTAGCTCTTTGGGGGTTTTCTCCACTTTCCATATTATTTCCATATTATTTGCAGTGATATACATGTTTGCCTAATTTTTAGAAAATATGCTGCTATTCAAATCATTATAAAATTTTTAAAAAAAACTTTCCAAGCAGAGAATTAAAGCAATGGCTGTTTGCCATTCAAAAATTTTTTTCTCTTTATAAATTAGAATTTACTGCAGGATTTCGTGTGTGTGTGTGTGTGTGTGTGTGTGTGTGTGTCTCACACTCACACACACACTCTCTCTCTCTCTCTCTCTCTCTCCAGTAATTACAGGGTTCAGGGAGCAACTGTATTTATACAAAGCTTTTTAGGAACCTACCCATCTTGTAAAGCTGGGTATACTTATACATTCCGGTTAAGGTTGATTTATATTTTTATTCCTGATTGGCGTATTGTTACCAAAACCCAGTTCCATGTCGGTGCTACCTTCCTTTTTATCAGCACTCTTATTTTAGTCACTTGTTATTTGAACAGACTTTCATCATCACATGTGTCTGTTGTTGTTGTTGTTGCTAAATTAGTTTAATTTTAATGATTTTTTTTCCTCTTGATACCTAAGCCTGTCTCCTGTAGAGAAACTTGGTAATCCTAAATATGAGCTGTTATTTTCTCACTTTTATTATTTACTGACTTAAAAAGGGGCTCTGTGGCCATGGAAGATAAAACTTTTAGGTTTGGATTTATAGCTTTTAGAAGTTAGCACCCTAGTGGATATAAAGACTACATTCTTTAGAGCATTGGAGATAGTTCTGTTTTGTATCGTTAATATATGTTTTATACTTTTAATCATTACTTTTCCTACTGTGAAAAGGAAGAGAAAAACCAAATACTCTCCGTATTCAACTCCCTTTTTGTTTATTCAGGTGTCATGGAAATCTTGGCTGATGGCAAGGGTAATATTTAATAATTTCAAAACCAAATATTTCTGATTGGAAAAAAATGATTCTAATCATATGTGTGTATGTGTGTGTGTCCTATGCATGTTAATATGAAGATTCCAAGAGAATTTATCAATATCAGGGTGACTGAAAGCCCAAATGTAATCGTCTGTACTATGTAGTATTTTATTTAAACATTATCTTTGTGGCACTTTGTCTCATAGGACTTGCAGACACTGTTAAAGAGTTTTCAACGAAGGTTTCTCAAATGCCTCAAAAACATAAGAAGAACAGGAATTGATCTTGGAGGAGAGGGGAAAAAAACAAGAAGCAAGAGAAATACATAAGTAAAAATGAGGAGGTGCAAAACAAAAAGGTTAAATTTTTATAACATGCCAGTGTTATAAAAATACATGAGACAAGCTGCTGCATTTCTTCAGAGGAAAGTTGAGGATAAATGAGATATTGGGGTTGCTCAGCAGACCTTAAATTACATCCTCACTCTATGACTTATTAGCTGTGTGTGCTTTTGGAAAAATTAACTAACTAAAGCTAAGACTTATTTTGCTCATCTGTAAAATGGCGATGATATCTACTTTGCACAGTTATTCTGAAGACTAAATATTAGATAGGTACATAGATGGATAGCCCTCTGATTGGTGGTAGGTGCTCAATTAATGCTGGCTATTATTTTATGAAGGTTCCTGTACTTATCTCAGACCAACTTTCATCCTTAGTACACAAAGGTCAATACATCACCAAAGTTAGGACCATAACTGCAGTGCTTCCAAACCACATGGACCTGAAAAATTAAGTTTAACAAGAACTTAAACCCTGAAGCAGCCCAGAGTGGCTAAATATGGCCTCACAGGTTGTCTTCTGCAGGCTAGAAGGCGCCACTCACACAGACAGTATGCAATATGATGCTCTGTTCATTAGATCTGCTTTGCTACAGTCTCTGCATTGAAAGAAGCTTAAAAATTAAGGCATTAACATTTTTGTTTTGTTCTAAAACTACTTAGGTTTTGAAACCCGCTTTGTATGCAAGGGGTGAAAGCAAATTGCTCCCTGATATGAACCATTATCTCTCAGGCCAAAAGTAGATTTGGTTGAAGAATAAAATTATTGGTCGTATCAATTATGTCATTTTTATGCCTCCCATCTGTTTAATCAGTGTTGTTTCCCCAAAGTGATTACATTAAATACTTACTTTTAACAAAAGCCTCAAAAGTATGTGTCTTTCAGCTTTCCTTTCTCTCTTTTTGCTCTCCTGTCCTCCCATCTTCCCCACGTTTATTACCTATCTACCGTGTGCTCTGATCCCTGTTAGGAATTGAACAAACAAGATGGCAAACAAGACAGAGGCCCCGCCCTCAAAAAGCTCCCTCACTGTTAGGGAAGAAGCAGATCAGCAGATGGGTAATAATAATAGATTTTGTCAGCCAGGAGCAGTGGCTCATACCTGTAATCCCAGCACTTTGGGAGGCCAAGGCGGGCGGATCATGAGGTCAGGAGATCGAGACCATCCTGGTTAACAAGGTGAAACCCTGTCTCTACTAAAAATACAAAAACTTCGTCAGACGTGGTGGCAGACACTGTAATCCCTGCTACTTGAGAGGCTGAGGCAGGAGAATCGCTTGAACCCAGGAGGCAGTGAGTTAAGATCACACCACTGCACTCCAGCCTGGGCAACAGAGTGAGACTCCATTTCAAAAAAAAAAAAAATAGATTTTGTCAACAACAATCCTGTATGACTTTTACAATGGGGCTTTTTTCTTTTTTCTTTTTTTTTTTTTTGAGACAGGGTCTCATTCTGTCACCCAGGCTGGAGTGTGCAGTGGCACCTTCTTGGCTCATTGCAACCTCTGCCTGGTAATGGGGCCTTTTAAGTGTTCAAAAGTAGGACAGAGTATCAGGCTAACCAGATTGAGGTTTTTTGTTTTTCATCTTTCGTAAAATAACTTTTTTCTCCTTTTTACACAACTAGTACATCCTCATTAGAGAAACAAAAATTAGAAAATGTAGAGAGCAAAAAATAATTTGCTGTCCCTCTGCCAGATTACGTTTTATTATGTATCCTTCCAGATTTTTATAGATTATATTTTAATTAAACCTTTAGAGTATACTGTATATACTCAAACCATTTTGAAGAAGAAAATAAAAGAGTGGGCAGCAGATTCATTCCTCTAGTAGACTGTAAGCTATTTAAAGGCAGGTACTGAGTCTTGCACATCTTTCATATTTCCAGTGAGGCCTGGTATATTTATATTCAGTAAATATAGATGGAATAAGTGGTGTTGGGAAATAAAGGATGAATTTGTGATTAAATGGCTACATACTCATTTTTTTCCTTAAAAATTTAAGATTAAAAGAATTGTTGCCACATTGGCAGGTATGGCAGTTGCTAGATTCTTCCTGATGAAAATAAGGGTCACTGGGACAATTATTGAAGGATGGTTTCCTGTCCGTAGCTTGAATTCTTTCAGAACTGGAATTCTTCCATCTCTTAAGCAAACAAAAACAAAACTACATTCCCCCAACCAAACACAATGAGACAGTCAACCTTGATCTTTACAAAAGAGGTAATATTTCTTGTTCATGACCGTGTTCATGCATGCTTGCCTTGTATACATCCTTAAAGGAAAAGGAAGAAAGCTAATTTGGATTTCTTGTGCCACTAGTTTTCCCTTAGTGAATAGTCAACCTGCTGTATGTACTACCTGAGTAAGGGGTCAGGAAGTATTTCTTCCAGTTGATTTAAAATAAGCTTTAACTAATTTTTTTGTTATTATTTGTGGTAATGGAAGAGTCAAGCTGATAATGTTGGCAGCAGTATGTTTGGAGGGATTTCTCATTAGGAGTGTTGGAAAATAGAATCTAGAATCAAGATGATACCTTGCCTTCTTCTTAGAATTTCCATTGACACTGCCCTGTCTCTGAGACCCCTCTTTGTGCATTACCTCTTTATTCATAGGAGGGACTCATTAGGCTGCAAGTAGACAACAATTCATTGTTCTTGTAGGTGCCTATCACTTAATTACATCGTGTTTTTATGAGTCACTTAGACCCCGACTGACCCTGTTAGATTGGCTGTGTTGCTACTCTGGTTAATTACATGTCATCTAATTGCATAATTTAGCTATATATGCATAGTGACCTGAAGCCAAGTGCTTTTCTGTATTGTACAATTACTCTGAATAAACTCACAGTGAAAATAGAATTTAAATACCTGGTATAAAATGCCGCTTCCGAAAGGTTGTTTTTGGGTTTTTACAGTGCTTTGTTGCATTTTTAAAGAAACCAGTCTAAAAGTATCATGTGATTTCTACCGGTACCCTAAGGCCATTAAATATAATCTTCTGTAATTGCTCTTGTCTTCAATTTGTGTAACTAAAAAGTTTGGTATCCCTATAGTTACTAATTATGGAGGTCCTTCTGCACACTCTTGATCATTTTAGTCCATTCTGATGATGCTTCCTATTGTCAAAAGAAACCCAAAGATAACCACTTTAGCCATTTAGGCTTTGGATAAGTATTCTCTTTCATGTGAATTGAACACCAGTGCACTTTGTAGTCTGTTCAATTGCATGGTAGATTGCCAGGTGCATTGGCAGCACTGAGGAGGTATGCTCAGCTCTACCTAGAGAGGCTGTGGGAGACTTCTCAGAGGAGGTCATACTTGAGATGACTTCAAGGATCATAGGAGTTCACCAGGAAAACCTGAGAAGGGGTTGAGGGTAAAGGGCACTTCCAGCAGTTAGAGGAAACAGCACAGGTGAAGGCATCGGGGCACCTTCCGTGTGGTGGCTGTGTAATGTAGTATGAGCGAGTGTGAGGAAGAGGAGGAGAGACGTGAGGCTGTTAGACATCAGCCTCCTAGCAATGGGAAGCCATTGAAGGGACTTTAAGAAGAGGTATGGTGTGATTATATTTGTAGATGGGAAGGGTCACTTTGGTTCAACCTGCAATCCTCATGCTCTGCTAAGTTGTACTTAAAGACCAGCCCCTTCTTCCATTTTTGTTATGGTTCCTGCAGGGTTTGATCTAAACTATGGTATTTTGTAGGCCAGATGAATGTGGAAGATTGCACTCAAGAGCCCCAGGCCAAAAGGTTGTGCACCCAAGTTACCCCCTGGCTTGTTACAGCAGTGTTTCAGTTGTGTCATCACTCTCGTCCTTTTAGAGGTTATTTCTACCTCCAGTATGTTGTCCACAAACCAATGCACATTTGATCACAAGCCCAGGCTTGCCTTGCCAGTGGATACAGTCCCTGAGTATACTGGTGGTCTGGTCCATTTATTTAGCATATACATGAGGGCCTACTGTGTGTCCCAGGCTAGCAACATGGAGGGTTAAGACAGCTCCTGCCTCCCCGCCATTTATAGATAGAGTAGAAAAATGCCATGGTAAACCGAAGAAGTGAGAGTGGAGAGAAAGAAACCAGGAAGGCCTCCTTCAAAATATGGCATCTGCATGGCATCCTGAAGGAGGAAGCAAGGAGGGGTAGACCAGCAAAGAGACAACAGAGCTGCTGAGAACTGGAAGGGCTTCAGGCCAGAATGTGGAAAGGGAGGAGGGAGTTGGAAACAGAAGGAGCTAAAGAGATCAGAAGGGACCAGATCCTCAAGGGCTTGAACACCGTGCCTAGGCCTGTCAAAGGGCATGGGGAGCCACTGGAGGGTTTGAAACGGGGAGAATTTACGTGGTCAGCTCTGCAGAAAGATTGTTCTGACAGCACAGAGAGCAGATATGATAATGCGAAACTGGCTCTGGCATTAATGCTGGTAAGAAAGAATAAGGGCTGGAACCAAATTAGTATCTATGGAACGGGGAGCAAGGATAGGTCCCAGAGAGAGGCAAGGAGACAGAATTGCCTAAGGTTTGTGATTCAGTGGAGATGAATGAGAGGGCAGAGTCTAGAATGAAGAAGGTGGTCTCTAGTCCTCACATGGTACAGTGTTTCCGTAGATGCTGCTGTCATTATATGAAGTTACACTTCTGTTTAAACTGTTTAAGTCATTTTATTGCTAAACTTGAAGGTTCAAATGTATAATGATTCAATTCAAAGAGGAGTAAAATTAGCTTTTTGAACCTGAAATCTACTTTGGGGCAATGTATGTGTGTCTTTGTTACAACATAGCATAAGTGATTAAGATCTCTTATTTTATATCTGTATTGCGGTTTAAATTTATTACAAGGAGGTTCTCCTGTGTACCTTTCATTGTTATTTCTCCTTTTTCTCCTTTTATGTGTACATTTCTGCAAATATTTTTCCAAATATATTTACTTTTCTCAACATACAAATATATTTGTTAGCTTACATTTTCTCTATATTCAGTATTTTTAACCAGGTTTCTAGTCCTTTTGTCCAGTAAATCTCCATGTTTCCTCTCTGTCACTCTTATTCTTCCTTTTTTACAGATCATTAAAATGAATGTTCTATCCACCCCAAACAGCAGGAGCCTTCGTGCCACCTCTTAAACACCTTCCTCCCAACGAGATTGACTGTAATGTATTATTACCCTTCATTTATTATCTCTTCAGTTCATGTTCAAGCTAAAGTTACTTAGTTTTGTGAAGGAAATTGTGTGAGGCGTTCTTCCACATGCCCTAATAAAATTCAAATATATCACATCTGCTCCACTCCCTTAAACTAGTAATCTTGTAATTCCATCAGAAAAGCAATCACATTTGGTGTGCAGGGTTTTTTTTTTTTCCTTCATAAAGCTTGGCTTCTTATTTCTTTTGGGTTTATTCCCTCTAGATGTTAACAGATTTTTATTGGTCTCACAATATTGCAAACTTGCCAAGTTAAAATTTTCAGGGTCACTTTCACTGTTTCAAAATCTGGGCTCTCCTTTTTTTTTTTTCTTTCTTGCCTCATTTTGTGATATCTAAATATTTGGCTTCCTGTTGATTCTGTGTGTTTTAGATTAGCCAGATACATTATTTATAGAGGCCAGTAGTCCAAGTGAAAAGAGGCAGAAAAATGATGGCCCATTATCTGAAGCCATCTTTTCACAGTGTTTCCAAGTCATCCTGACTCTATCATCCCTTTCTTACTTGCCAACAGGCCTCTGCTCCATTCCAGGGTTTTGTGACTTATAACATCCTTTCCCCCCACCCACCGTATGTGAGCCATTAGCATTAACTTAGCTGCTTTTGCTGCCCTTTGGAAGAGAGCATACACATCATTTCATTTTTGTTTGTTTCCCATTCGCTCATGTTTCTGTTTTTATCTCTAGGACTATGACTATCTTTTTTCAACTGTCAGTGGGGCATTCTTTGAATCATTGGTTCTGGAGCTTCATGATGAAGTCATTGTTTTGGTTGGATACTCTGGGCCTGTTTCAGAGCAGTTGCCCCTTTGATTCCTCCCCTCAAACTAGGATTTGCCCACTACATCCTCACGAGGGTATAACCTTTTCAGGTCATCAAGGTCTCCCTTCTATCTTTTCCATTTTCTCATCCTTGATTACTTTTTTCCTGTTAATAAATTCATCAATAGACACTTTTCTTTTTGTAGATTTTATTACTTTTTTAAACTTTATATCACTTAATATTTCTCTTTCTACAAATGTGGGCATCCTTAAACTGTATTGGGGACTTACTTGCAGGCTTATTTGAGTAAGAATGAAGATCATTTTATTTCATTCATTCAACAAACACTTAATGAGTAGATCTTAGGTGTCAAATACATGACCACAAAGATAAGTCCTTCCTTTCAAAGCATTCACAAGATCGTGAAGGAGTTGGCATTGGAAGCAATTCTAACATGGTGTGATATGTGCTGTGCCAGAGGTGGATTTATGGGGTGTAGCAGAGGCACCACCCTCAAGATATTAAGGCTCTGAAGAATAACCCAACTGTAGGTCTGGAGGATACAGGATGAGTTTTCTGGGCAACAAGAGGGAAATAGCATTTCATAGGAAATAGTCTTACAAGATGGATCCTTGCAACTTATCCTGAATCCTCCTTCCTGACCTTCTTATCTTTGTATTACTGGCAAATCAGGAAAAAACTAAAAGTTGGTATAAAACACAGGCATAGAGGCTGGAGGAAGAAAATAAGTATTAAGTTTTTTAAGGGTATTAGTTTTGCTATAGCTTCCATAACAAAGTACCACAGTGACTAAAACAAAAGAAATGTATCGTCTCACAGTTCTGGAGGCTGGAAGTCCAAGATCAAAGTATTGGCAAGGTTTTCTCTTCTGAGGCCTCTCTCCTTGGCTTGCTGATGGCCACCTTTTCACTTTGCCCTCAGAAGAGCAGCCTTCTGAAATGTTTATGTTTTAATCTCAATAGGACACCAGTTTTATGGGATTGGGATTAGGGCTCACCCTAATGCCCCCATGTTAACTTAATTAGTTCTTTCTTTTTTTTTTTTTTTTTTTTTTTGTGACAGGATCTTGCTCTGTCACCCAAGCTAGAGTACAGTGGCACAGTCTCAGCTCACTTCAACCTCCACCTCCCAGGCTCAAGAGATTCTTCTGCCTTAGCATCCCAAGTAACTGAGATTACAGGCACATGCCACTGCACCCAGCTAATTTTTGTATTTTTACTAGATACAAGGTTTCATTATGTTGTCCAGACTGGTCTCAAACTCCTGGCCTCAAGCAATTTGCCTGCCTCAGCCTCCCAAAGTGCTGGGATTACAGGCATGAGCTACTATACCTAGGCATTAATTGGCTCTTTAAAAGCCCTGTCTGCAACTACAGTCTCATTCATAGGCACTGGAATTAGGGCTTCAACATAGGAATTTGGGGAGATGCAATTCAGCCAGCCTGTAAGAGTTTGTATTTAGTCTTTGGTAGTGTTTAAACTAATGGCATAACTGGACTCCAGAGTCACTTAACTAAAATGATATATGATGAGCTCTTATCTGCTCAGCAAACTATTAAAATGTTTTATATTTATACTAAATATTATTGTAAACATCCTAGATTTCCTGTGTTACTCTGTTTAGAATGAAAACATTATAGATACCATAACTCATTACATGCAAAAGTTTGTTCCTAAGGGCACAGGACATGTGACAGTGTACAGGCTTTCTCAGTACTACAGTAAAGCTACATCACATTTATTGTCATTGTTAAAGTAATTAGATTTCACGTTGCTTAAATTCCAGTAATTTTTTCCTACTGTAGAGATAAATTCACTTATCTTTGTTTAGATGGATCGTATATCTGCATTAGCTAGATATAGATAAAGAATGTTTTTTATTAAAACACACACACACACACACACACACACAGCTCCTCAAATTTATAAGTGCTTCTTGAATATCCTTTATGGAAAAATAATTTTGTGTTAAATATGAAAGAATTTGAAATATCTTGTTCTTTTCACACATTAATAATTTTTCTAGTATGGTCTTTGGTAGTCTGACCAGAAAAGTTGTGTAATGATCAGAAGATGTCGATTCTTATTTTCATCTGAGCCACTGATTTCTTTGTGATTTGTGCAAGGCATCTAATTTTTCTGAGCTTTTGTTTCTTCATTGGTCAAATGCAGATAACTATGTCTATATCTATCAAGCTTATTTCATATTTTTTACTCTTGTGTACTTGTCTATTGTATAAATTATATTATTGAATTAATATGTAAGACAGTACTTAGACTAAATATCAGAATTTACTTTTAAATTCCCATATAAATCATGCTTTATGAGGGAAGAGAGAAAATTGTGAATGATAGTATTTGTGTGAACAGAAAATAATAATGTCTTGCCATAATGGGATTGATTTGAAAAAATAAGAATTTGAAATTCAAAAGGGGTAAGAGGGTAAGAAACCTTGCAGATCACTTACATTATATGAGGAAGGGGTTAAAATGTAGACCATTAAAGTCATTCTTAAGGAAAAATGAAAAAAACTTCTTTGAGGCAAATTTTAAAAAGAGAAAAAGACCTGACCTCAGTTCAAAGAGGTAGGAGGAAATTTTTATTAGATGGGAAAGGAAGAAATGAAATGGTGACACCTTCCCTGCCTCTACTCCAAGTCTGAACAATCAAAGCAATCATATAAGCCTGCACAGAATATGTCTCCTCTTACAAAATCGCCCATAAGGGACCTTTCTTGTTACTGTCGAGCAAAAGCATTTTGTAAGCACCATCAGAGCCTGGTACAGCATTGAGTGTAGCACAAAGAAGGTTTGTCATCCTGGGCCTGCCTCCTGGATGCTGACACAGATGCAGAAGGGCGAGATGGGTAACCAGGCTGTGTGCTGGACAGAAGCTGACAGCCAAGTGTTTGCATTTGTTGTACAAGCTTTGTTAGCAGGAAGTGAAATGTGGTTAGGGCATCACCACCTCACTTCCAGTTAATTGGGGAAGATGGAGTGGATGGGCTGGAATAGCAGGGGTTCAGCCTCGTTCCTCAGCATCTCCCAGCTGGACTCCCTGCTTCCCTAATATCTTCTCCCAGGCAGGCCTGAAAGCAGTGGCTTACTTAAATAGCAAAGAAAAGAAAAGGGTGGGGAGGAAAAGGAAGTAAAGAACACATACTCCCCAAAGCTCTTCTCTTCAATTTGATTTCTATCTGGCAAAATAACTTCTGGGACCACCACCTTTATTGGATTGTGGGTCTGGATCTGCCTACCCGTTACTGCAGCATATTACTGAAGACAGCTGCTAGCAAACCCTTCCCCTGCTCATAGCTGACCAGAATCGACATTTGCACAGTGATCCTGAAAGCATAGTAATAATCACAGCATACATTTGTTTAAGCATTGTTCATATGCTGGGCTCTTCTGAGTGCTTTATATGTATTATATCATTGAATTCTCATTGAATCTTCCTAACAATTCCAGGAGCTGGATACATTTCCATCTTCTTGTCACAGATAAAGAAACTGAAGCACAGGCTCTCACAAACCTGCTGGTGGCCATGCCAGAGCTGGGGTCCAGCACATCCCCTCTTAACTACTGCATCCCAAATGAAAAAGTCAGGCAGATCTCAGCTATTGACCAGACTACCTTCTGGTTTTCAGGATGGTTTGCCATATTCCATCATGTACTGATCATGTGAAACAGAGGGTTTTATTATCCTCATTGTACAGAACAAAGTGAGGCTCAAAGGAGCCAAATGACAGCGAAGTGGTTGAATAATGAAGTTATTAGAAAAGTCATAATGGACGTGGTATCTTTGTAAGACTTGAATCTCCCCTACAAGTATATATGGATAATCAGTACATTCAGAGAAGTTTGTTTTTCATGTATTCATTATCTTTTTTAAAGGGGACAATTAGTCATGTCATCAACCTTTGAAATAATTTGGGAAACACCTTGTCTACATGACTCAACATTAATATCTAAGTGTTAATGTTTAGATAGATATACACGCACACACATTCACACATGCCTAGGTATGTATATGTGTATATGTGCCTGCACACACACACAATTTTATGTAATTTGTACCTTTTTAGCTCAAAATGTGAGTGTTGCAAAAATTCAATTAGAATGATGGCTACTGAAGACTGTTGTCACAATTCTGGAAGCCTATAGGGTTCCAGTATTTTAGTTACTTTAATTTTCACCTAAAGAAGGAATGAAATACCGAAAGACAGGCCTCAGGCATATCTTTGGGTTGTAACTCCATCCAAGATCTCACAGTTCCTTTGTCACCCGGGTTGGCACAAGTCTTATCCAGACTCAGGAGTTCTTGAACTCCCCAAAGGACTTCCTCCTTCCCAGGAGTGTTTTGACTCATGCCCACTCCTTGTGGGGCAACATCTCACCCTTGAATGGATGGAAGGTGGTAGTGGAGACAGGAACTTCATCCCAGGCCCTGGGTCTATTCACATCTTGATAAATATTTATTGAATACTAAGCATGCATCAAGCACCATGGAAGACACTGAGATATAATTAATGGTGAAAAAAACAAACAAGGATTCCTGTCCTTGAGGAGCTGATAGTTTGAGTGTCTTTGGTGATATGCCTCAAGAGAAGGTGGGGGTGTGCAAGGGCTACTTGGCAAAAGAATGAGCTACTGTGGGACACATGTAGTGTTTTCAGGCTCCGGCATATATATCTTCACTTTTTCCCAATCATTTTGTGCCCTTGGATATGCCTAACATCTCCAGATCCTTCCTGGTTTTTTTCTCTACAAAACAGTTATAAAATATATCTCCCAAAGGACTCTTGAGAAGATAAATGAGAACAGTACATCAAGCTCCTAACAGAATGCCTGAAACATAAAAGGTACTAAGTAAAGATTAGTTATCTGGCACAAAGTCCCCCACCGTCCCCTTTATTTCGGGAACGGAGGAAAGGGCTCAGCTAGTGAGAGACTGAGGATAAATAGTAATCAATTAGAACAGCCCCATTTGCTGAGCACTAATCAGATACAGTCAGGTCTCATGCTAACTGTGTTAGCAATGTCATTCCACTTTCTGGCTTGATTTTTGGTGATTTCAACTCTACCTAGATTTTCTCTTCATTCCAAAAGATAATCGGCGCATTCAGGTAAATTTGTTTTTCATGTATTTAGTATTTTCTTTAAAGGGGGCAATTAGTCATGTCATCAGCCTTTGAGATGACTTGGGAAACACCTTGTCTACACAGCTAAACACTAACATTAGAATGCTTCATGCTCGTTTAAAGCTATTAGAGGGTTTTTTGTTTTTTAAAGATTTCTTTCCTAACATGTGCATCCTGCAAAAGATTTTGAAACCGTGTCTCTGCAATATGTACCATCCATGGATTCTTCCACCTCCAGACAGCTGGATTCCTAGTCTGCAACATGAGGCAAGCTACTCCTGGGATGTTCCAAGCAGCCCACACCTAACACCAGTGTTCCCGTTCCATGCGCAGCCCACACTTGGCACCTCTCCTTCAGCCCCCTCGGGCCCAGGGTGTGTTCTTCCTTGAATTACGGGTTTTATCTATTTGAGTCTAGACTTTTCTCCTTCTAGACTCTGAGCATCCAGAGCTGCTGAAACATGTTTATTAATCAATCAATGCAGAATGCGTTTTCATCTGTGGTTTTATAGACAAACAGGAGACAGATAGAGCTGTTTGGCGTTGTGATGTTTAGATCGCTCCTCTGCTAAGAGAGGGTGGGCTGTCATTAATGAAACGTTTAAGTGGGATGCAGGGCAGCTTCACATTGAGTGCTGCAGAGAATGCTTTACCTCTCATAAATGGCAGGAGCTTTAAGAAGTATCCAGAAAGAAAACTGACTTATATTCTAAAAGACATAATTTGCTTTAAGAAGTTTATGAAAGAAATGAAGATGACAGCTGCCTTTTTCCTACTGTTAGCTGCTGATTGCATTTGGTCATATTTCATTTTGATTCAGCTCTTTCCTGTCTGTAGGATATTACCATTACATTTTTATGCTATTTTAGATTTTCTCTTGTTGTCTTGCGTAGGAAATAGATTACATTCTTCTTGTCTCTGAAACCAAAGAGATTGTTCTATTTGAAGATGGCCACACACTGTCTGAAGTACAAAAGAGATCAGGTGCCGGAAGAGTCTTTCCTTGAGATGTGATTTCTTGCAATGGCTCTAAAGAGGGATCAGAGTAATCCAGTTGACCTGGAATGTCATGCTAACCCATAGTGACTGGAGCAGCACAAATCATTACTTCTCTGGGTGGCTGCCACATGGTTACAGATTCTGCTTCCTTAAGAAATTCCTTTTTAGAGGAAGCTATGTATAGTTTCTACATGTAGCTTTTCCTTATTGTCTATATAATCCTTACCTTTCCACATGGGGCTTATCATGTATTTATTCATTCATTCAACCAAAATTTATGTAGTATCTTCTTCTTATCAAGTAAGGTTCCAAGTGCTGGGATATTTTAAAAGCATGATCCTTACCCTTACTCAAAACCAACTAGGGGAGACCAAGAAATAAAGAGACTGTGCAGAAACAGTATGAAATTGCTGCAGAAGAGATAGCCACAGCTCTTGTGGAAGCATAGTGGAGAGTACCTGAGCCAGAGAGAGGAAGGTCAGGAGGAACTTTGTACAGGAAGCGATATTGTACGGGGAAAGGGAGATGAGACAGAGCTGACTAGGCCGTGCTTTCTAGCATGAGGAGGGTCGCAACATGTAGCAAAGGAGAGAGGTGTTCTATGAGGAGGAAGCAGTTCTCCAGAAGTACGGGGGCCAGAGGGAACTTGATGTATTTAGAGAATCTCATGTACAGACCTGTGGATAAGCGTCAAGGTGATATTGTGATATTGGAGCAGTGGGCTGGAGCCAGCTGGGACAGGGCTAAGCCCTCCCAATGTGTACATGACAACCTGTGGGCAGTGGGGAGCCATGGAAGAATTATGATGAGGTGACATCTGTGTTTTTGAAACGTCATTCTAGCTGGATATGGGGAATAGACGGGCATGTAGCAAGACCAGATATAAGAAAACCACTTAGGAAATCAGTGGGTTAAGAAGGCCCAGAGCCTAGATTGAGGTGTTAGTAGTGAGATGGACAGTCGGATATTCACAGGAGTGCTGTAACTGAAGAACATGGTGACTGCTCAAGCAACATGCCAGGGACACTCTTGCTTTAGGGCCTACTTCACTCATAAAGGGCCTGCTTTAGGGCCTTGCTTTAGATGTGAACATTTGTGTCCCCCCCAAAATGTATATGTTGAAATCCTAGCTCCCAAAGTGATCGTATTAGGAGGTGGGGCCTTTGGGAGGGGCTTGGTACCTTAACAGGAACAACAACAACCTGGAGACACCCTCAGTTCCCCCAGCTTTTCTGCCACTTGCACGTGAGGTTACAGTGAGAAGACAGCCATCTGTTAGGAAGCGTGCCCTCACCAGATACCAAATCTGCCAGCACCTTGAACTTGGACTTCCCAGTCTCCAGAACTGTGAGAAATACATGTATGGTGTTTCAAAGCTACCCAGCCAATGGCATTTTGTTGTAGCAGCCCAAATGGATTATGACAGTTCTTTATACTATTGCCTTGGCCCAAAGTGATTTGTCCCCAGGTATCTGAGTGGGTCTCTCTCTCATCTCAAGTCTTGGCTCCAGTGCACCTTCTCATTGAAGCCTATCCTGACCACCTTGTTTGACAAAGCACACTCCACCTCCCAACACACACCTGAATTCCTATTATCCATGCTCTATTTTTCCCTGTCTCGTTTATTCACCTTCTAATATACTCTGTACATTTAATTATTCTTATGTTCGTGATCTTTCTCCCCTGCTAGAATATAAGCTCCATGAGGGGAAGAGTGTTTTTGTTTTGCTTTGTCCACTTTTATATCCCACGCTCTAGAATAATGCCAGGAGTATGGTAGCTACTCAGCTGATACTTGTTAAATAACTGGATGGGTGTTGGGATTGAAGATGAAAGAAGAGGCATGGATGATGCCAAGGTTTCTTCCAGCTTGGGCAGATGAATGGGGAGAGTAGGGACATAATTTATCATAACAGGCACTAGAGAAGAGGAGGAAGAAATGGGGAAATTAATGAGTTCTGCTTGAAACATGTGCCAGCTGGTAAGATCAAGAGTCTGAAGATAGAAATGGGAGACTGGAGGAATAGCAAAAAAGATTTGAGGTAGAGAGTAAGGACCATGAAAAGGTGTTCAGAGGAGTCCGAGGGCCCAGCTGCACACAGTCAACCATCATGAATATGTGCTGGTTGGTGCAAAGGCTTCTCTCCAGCAGAAAAACAACACAGTGAGGTTAGAGAAGGCACATGATTTGATTAGAAGTTGAAGATTTACAAGGCAAACAGAGGAAAGACAAAAGAAGTAGTATGTTGAAGATGTAAACAGCATCTTTGAGTTTATCCTGGCTAAGGAAGGAGGGATATCATCAATGGGATAAATGGCAGGGAAGTAACAGAGAAACTAAGGGAATGGAGGTTAGGATGAGGCCAAACAGCACGCGTTCTGAGAGTCAGGGTGAGTGTTGGAGGGATGGAAGGAGGCAGGCAATTATCTTTCAGTCATCAGGCAACAGATTTTTACTGGACACAGTATTAGGGTTCTCCAGAAAAACAGGACCACTAGGATATGAATATACATACATAGAAAGGTATATTTTGTGGAGTTGGCACCTGCAGTTTTGGAGGCTGGCAAGTCCAGAATCTGCAGTTCAATCCCAAAGGCTGCCTGCTGGCAGAGTTCCCTCCTGCTTGTGGGAGGTCAGTCCTTTGTTCTACTCAGGCCTTCACCTGATTGGATGAGGCCCACCCACATTAGGAAGAGTAATCTACTTCACTCAAAATCTACCAGTGTAAACAGTAGTCTTATCCAAAAACACCCTCAAAGAAATATCTGGAATAATGTTTGATCACATATCTAGGGACTGTGATCTAGCTGAGTAGACACATTAACTATCCCATAGCACAGTAGGGTGACTACTGTGTAATTAGGATGTAATTAACAACAGTATATTGTATATTTCAAAATAGCTAGAGGAGAAGGCTTGAAATTTTCCCGACACAGAGAAATGTTAAATGTTTAAGGTGATGGATATCCTGAACTTGACTGTTACAAATTCTATGCATGTATCGTACATGTACCATAAGTATGTACAAATATTATATATCAAACAAAATGGACACTTAAAAAGCAAAAAAATTAAGCATCACAGACACCTATTGTGGGCCAGGTCTTACTAGGGGAAGAGTAAGGACAAGATAGTTCCTTCCTTCAACGAACAGTCTTGGAGAGAACACCAGCTCTTATGGTTATTGAAGTGAATAATACTGAGGACATGACAGTCAGCATGCTTCTAGGACACCTCCAGGAATATAAACTCATGTTTATGTCTAAGGTGAATCTATTGCCATGTATGCATGTGTAAGTAATACAAAATATTAAAAGGTATTTGCCTGATCCAGTTATGTCATCCGCATTACAATCAACTTTCTATCAAGATGACCATGGGGAAAAATGTATCAATATATGTGGACTATTTCCCTACCTCTAGAATTTCTCTAGTTATGTCTTTAGCATTTTGTTCATTACTGGCTAATGTACAAGTTTACTTCTGTTCCAGCTGGTTGTCAGTGATCTATACTCAATATGAGAAAACAACATGATTTGCTTAATATCTATCAACTGATCTGACATAAAGAGTAACAGATTTTCTTTTTATATATAAGAATACCCTCCTCCCCACCAACATTGAACATATACAACCAACACACTGTATTCAATAAAAGGAGATGAACATATAATTTTCATGCACCCCATAAAGCAATTTAAAAAATTGTTGCCATAATCAGACTAATCAGGGTCTCCACCTAACCAGGCACACAGCACAGAAGCCTCATTTGGGTCACATTCAGGGCCATTTGGGTTTTGCAGCTGACAAGGAACATCAGTACTCTAATTTGCATAACTGGTGTCTCCTGTTCATTGCCTGTGGAGAGCCAGTTAGCAACAGAGGTCATAGAAGCCGAGGTCCAGCTGAGCTGCAGGAAAACCCCACTGTTTTGTTCTTCTCAGGTGACAGAGGCCAGAACCTCTTTATTAGTCATTATGGTTAACAAACATTTACCATTAGGAAGAAGAGGTGAATCCTACTCACTGAATGTAAAAGCTTAATTATATAGGGAAAGACTAGAATAGTTTTGTGTCCCTGAAAATATCAGCAAATCATGTTTTTGTGTTAAAGGTATCTCAAGTGCAAATAAGTCAAGGACCTAAGAATTGGTGAAACCCCCCAGTGATGTGAATGAGTTTTAGACAGAGTACATGTTGTAAATGTGTCAGGAGATATGTAGAATAATCTGTTGGTTTTCGTGCGGAGACTATATTGGACCATTAAATGAAACTGTCTGCAGTAGAGATTTTCCATTGTATACTGGGGCCAAAAAAAATTCTTTGGAAAAATATCTCTATCAAAATGCTTGTTTTGCATCTCAAATTTCAGAACTCTAAATGTGTCCTGAATCTGTATAAATGTGTATAGTATATAAAGCAATATGGTCCCAAACAGTTTTTTATGGGGCACGGGGGTAGAGGAGATGTGCATTATTGATTCATACTTGAGAGTGATAGCCTGTATTATTGGGTTTCAATGAACCAATTTTCAGAACGGCACACTGGCTCATGTAAATACATTTCCCCAATATCTAAAAGTCAGTCATTGCTAAGTTACGTTATTTAAGCAAAGGATTTTACTTAAAGCGTCTATTTGAATTTATTGATGAAATTTCATGTTCTCAGGATGTGTTGTGGAGCTGAGACCCCACTACTCATGTAAATACAATTATTTAAAATTATTTTTCAATTTTTTTCTAGTAATAATTGTTAACTACATTGAGTACCTACTATATTCCAGTCACTATGTAAGTACTTTGCATAGATCAGCTTATTTAATTCTCACTCAGCCCTTTGAGAAAGGGATTATTACTGTTCCCATTTTATAGATGAGAAAACTGATATAGGGAAGTGTAAATAACTCTCACACAATACGCTGCTGAGAAGTGGTAGGCTGGGTTCTGAACCCAGGGTGACTGACCCCAGGGCCTATACTCTTACAAATACCAAGGTCAAGTCATTAGTTGTATTTTAAGAAAAGTAAACTTTAATGTCAGTATAGTCACACCAAAATCTTACTACGCTGAGGGATGACAAACACAATTTAGAGGAAAAGCAAACTGACCCAAACGCTTAGCTTTAGAAATTGATAGATATGGCAAATCTGTCGCTCTAAAATCATGACTGAATTCTTAAAAAGAAAGAAAATGAGGCTTAAAATACTAATAGCATTTTAAACATATGGAAACAGGAAGGTCAGAATTTTTTTTTTTTCAAAAAGACTCATCTGTCATAAGAGGATGTTCACCCAAAATGGCAGTGTTACATAGGATCATTCTTTTCAAGGTGTGAATCTCAAAAACTGATTTGTAGTGGGGGAAAAAAGCAGCATATCAGAGCTCAGAAGCCCCAGGATTCAGCCCCAGCTTTTCTGTTAACCGTGGGTGACCTTGAACACATCTCTGTTTTCACAAACTTAAAAATCTTTTTCTTGTAGTAATCACCAGAGTTTGTGCCAGCTCTAATACGTTATGAATATCTTCAGACTAGAAATTAGTACAGAACTTGCATGCTATCTTAGGATCAAAACTAATTAAGTTCTTTTCTAAGATGATTATTGTGAGCTTTTTTTTCCTGATGAAATCAACAGCTAGGCAAACATCATTTTTCTTCAAACATTGTTAATTGATCACATTAACTCCTCCATTCCAGGCAATCGATGGTCATTTACTGAATAAAGCTAGTGAAGTCTTCTGTTTCTCCCCAAGAAGGCACTGTCAAATCTCATCCACACAGTACAAGAGCCATCTGGAGCCATTAGAACAATAAGAGCAATCTATTAAATCAACAACACCCTTCCTTCCTTCTTTTGTTTTGTTTTTTTTCCCCAAGACACGAAATGGCTTTTCTCTTTATATCAGAAACTGGATTCCAAGAAGCCCCTCCACCCTAGAAAATTGATAGGAGAAATGGCAAAATCAAGATAGGGAGCCTGATCCACCTATATTAACAGAGTTTCTTATACGAGTTCATAATTTCCAACCGAGAGCTGGAAATTTTGAAATACTAGCATAATCTCTGAAGGAGAAGCTGTCTTAATTTTATCTTAAGAGAATCTAGTATAGAAATTTGGGGTCCTTCCCACCTACCTAACTCTGGAGCGGAGAAAGGTCAGGAATTTTTGAGTCTTTCGGTTTGCCACAAATCTGTCAGTAATCTTTGTATAGTGACTTAAAACTGCGGTCTTCTCATTGTCCCCTCACCTCTCAAAAACTAATTATATCAGTGAAGAGGAAATGAGAGTAATTTTTGTTTCAGGGCCATTAGAGAAAACACTGAGGAAGTCTTTTTCTTTTTTTAATTTTATTTTAAGTTCCAGGATACCTGTGCCGGACGTGCAGGTTTGTTACAAAGGTAAACGTGTGTCATGTTGGTTTTCTGCACCTGTCAACCCATCACCTACTTATTAAGCCCCATATGCATTAGGAATTTATCCTGATGCTCTCCCTCCCCTCCCTCTGACAGGCCCCCTGCCTGTGTCCATGGATGGAGCTGGAAGACATTATTCTCAGCAAACTAATACAGGAACAGAAAACCAAAGAACAACACAAAGTCTTTTTCAATGCACCAGTGGCTCTCTGCTTCCTTTGATGAGCTGTCCGGCCCATTTTTTTATTTTTGCCTTCTAATTTTGTGCATATTTTAGTGAGGGCTATAGTGTGCTTGTCTATGAAGGCTTAATTAAGATATTAATATTCATTTAGTAAGCACAAGGCCTGCTTGTGTCTCTAAGGAGCGGAGATAGACGACAAAGGGTCAAACTTAACCAGAAGAATAGCTCTTTTTCTTAAAACTCAGAGGTCCCAGTTGGAAGAGCTGATGCAGGACAGCTTTCAGCATGCAATGCGAAATTTGTGGTCCCTTTCAAATTTCTTTGATCATAAACTATATTTCAGCGTATGTGTTCAGCATCCAGGTGTGAAATGATGTGTATCAGGATATTCAGGTCTTTGGAAACATACAGATTTTAAAATCTTTAAGATTGCAGAATTTCATACATACATTAACAGAACAGGTTTTTAAAATCATCTCAGAATGAGAAAAAACGTGAGTAGCCTGTGTGAAACATATGGTAAGAACTGTTCATTCCATTTGCATTTGTTTCTGGGAGCTGTACTTATTGCAGCTTATAAAATCAGTTCAATTTAACTTCTGTTTGTCTGAGCAATAAAGTTTTTTTCTGTGTAATAAAGAAAATATGAGCCCAAAATAGGGATGTGAAAATTTTTTCACAAGTCAAGACATTGGTATATTGACTCGAGTAAAAGCAAGATCGAAAAACCTCCCTCCCAAAAAGCCAAAATATTAAAGAGCTTTCCCATTTTGCTTACAATTATCTTAAGAAAAATATACAAATGTCAGTTATTTAGAGGACCACACAGACCTATACTTTTATATCTCCTGGGCTGTATTGATTTAAATGTTGTTTCATACCTCATCTATTTGAATTTAATCAACTAAAATGCATAAAGGTAATTTATTTTTCCTGTTGTGACCATTGAAAATATTGAGTCAACATCCAAGTTATACTTTTCTGATAAAATTCTCAGTCTAACAAGTCTTTTCTGTTCGTTTTATTCATAGATTTGCTTCTGATTCATTATTAATCACAGTTCATGTATTCAATCACTATAAACTGTTCATAATGGCTTATTTGTGGCTCTTAGATTTCCTTTAATTTCCCCACAGTGAATTACAGTGAAACTCATTTGTTGGCATCATTAAATAGTTAATTAATGCCCAGGTTTAAAATTGTTAGTCTTTTCTTATTTTTACAAAGGCCTGAAAAATCAAGATTTGCTGCTCTTGCCAGAAACCAGTGAGAATTTTCAAAATATTTCTCTTTGAAGACTTGGGCTCTGATACCATCACATATGTGAATGCTCTACTGAAGTCATTTTTTGTAACTTGAACTCCCATTGCTGTCTATTCTTAGCTGTAGGGTCAGAAATCCTGGCGTTATACACAAAATCTCTTCTAGAACTTGGCACTTGTGTGATTTGGGAACCAAATTGGTTCACAAGAACAAGAATGTCTTCTACAAAGTGTATTCCATCAAACTAGACACAGCATTCCTTTAGCCAATAGAAAATCCAGAAAGAACAACTCCAAGAGAACCCAGAAGTCTTCTTAATGTAAATCAGTAATATAAGGTGATAATGTATGTTCCTCTTTCATTCTACAGAAAACAAATGACTCACAAGATTTGCTTCCTCAAAGAAAACTGGGAAAAGTGCTAAGGTTGTGTTTAGTTAGATCTTCCAGAGAGTGTACATTGGATATCACAGTTTCCAGCAGTGCAAGAGAAATGTTCGTCCCTGCTCCATGGCTCCTTATTGCCTACGGAGTGAGGGTTAGATTCCTTAGTAACACATACTCTAACCCCAACCTGTTCATCCACACCTATCTCTCAAAGCTCTGCTAAAAGAATCCCGTCTTGAGACTGGATATGGTGGCTCACGCCTGTAGTCTCCACACTTTGGAAGGCCAAGGCGAGTGGATCACTTGAGCCCAGGAATTCAAGACCAGCCTGGGCAACATGACAAAACCCCATCTTAAAAAAAAAAAAAATACTAACATCCAGGTGTGATAGAATGGGCCTGTGGTTCTAGCTACTTGGGAGGCAGAGGTGGGAGAATGGCCGAGCCCAGGAAGTCAAGGCAACAGTGAGCCATGATTTCACCACTTCACTGAAGCCTGGCTGACAGAGCAAGACACTTTCTGAAAATTAAATGAATAAAGAAAAGAATCCTCTCTTACATTCATCTGACCAGCTTTTCCTCTGAACATACTTACCTTTCTCATCTACTTTAAGATTTTTTCATTGAATCAAGAGCTTTCTTTTTCAGGGCTATAATCTAGAGCTGTCTTTTCAGCGAAATCATCCCATTTGCTTATGGAGAGCACCAGAGTACATAGGGTAGGTCCCAACTATGACCTGAAGACCCTGGGGATGGGGGTGGAGGAGGAGGTAGAAAGTACATGGAATTGTTAAAATCAGTATACAAACTTGTCTGTGCACCAAACATTATCAGGAACTTGAGTAAAACTGAAAGTATGACTATAGTTACATGAACCAGCTATGAAATTTTTTAACATAAAGAAAGGAAAACATACCCAAAAAGATGACATTACACCGTCGTGTGTTACACAAAATATAACTACAGACTTCTTTGTCAAGCAGTTCATAAACATACTTTTCCCTCTGAACATCCATATTTTAGGAACCATTCGTTTAACTTTCTGTGCTTTGAAAAGATGTATGATGTCTTTACATCTTCAACTAGCTTATAAATACCTTGAGTTTAGAAGTTTTGAGTTTAGAAATGTCATTTTACTGATCTCCATAAATAGTTCTTGAAATACTCATTTTAATGCTTCTTAATCCTCTACCCTAGCCACCTTATTCATTCATTCATTCATTTATTCATATTTATTCAACCAATGGCATTGCCTCCCGCTACACCAAGAGCATGAAGGTAACTAGGCATGTTCTGTGAGAACGTACTGTCTCTTCTTCTCTAGACTTATCCAAGACTCACCTACTCACAGAAACATGTGTCCCTCATTCTCTCCAAAGCCAATAACTCCATCTGTGCTCTGTAGGTCCCTTCCCACTCTCCTTCCTCAAGCTCAATCAATTCTCTCTAGACACAAAGCCCCCTGAAAATTTTAACCACAATTCCTGGCTGCTGAGGTTATGATGTCCCAGCAGTATCCAAATAGCTGAGATTCTCCAGTCATTGCTCATGCCATATCCCATTCCTCTCATGCAGGCGCATCGGCCTGGAATGCTTTTACAACTCCTCTTCCCTGTGAACAGCGTATGTCCCCTCTAGACCTAAATTAAAATATCTTCACCTCTGAAAATGTCTTTGGTCTTCTTAGAAGGAACTACTTCCTCCTCTGTGTTTCATAGCATGTTGTTTTTTCATATAAGATTCATCACAGCCTGACAGGGTAGTGTCTTGTGTGCATGAGTGCTTCCCCTGTGACTGAGAACTCACTGTGTGCGGGGGTTATGTCTTAGGAATCATCGCATCTCCATTGTCTGGCTTGCTCACATAGTTGATATTTTAACAAGTGTTTGTGGAGTAACACTGCTTTTTTCCCCCTCTCTCCAGGTATAAGTAAACACCAGCAGTGTTTACTTAATGAAAGTGAACACTTATGTCATATCCTGTCATTTGTGTTCTCTAGTTCTTTTGATGATGTGCCTTCCTATTGATTCTTCTGGACTTAGAAGAAGATTCTGCTTTAAAAACTGTTTGTGCTCTTCCTTTTTTGTCCCCAGCTAGTGTCAAGTATCTGTCCTCCTAGGCTCCCAGAGGTTATTCAGTATCTTCCTGAGGCTGCTGTCCCCCATATCCCCATCTTATGGCACTCTAACTTCCAGAAGAAAGAGACAAACACCACTCTCCTCACCATCCCATTAAATAGCAAAACAGAAAAGAAGGGGAATACTTATTAAGGTTTCATCCAACTCATGCACACACACATGAAATCATCTCAGTGTGTTAGCAAATCAACCTACGTAATATATAATCAACAGAAGTTGGCATTATCTCCATTTCACAGATGAAGAAACTAAAGCTGAGAAAGGTAACTTCTTTCCCTGAGATTCAGCCTGTACATATTGGAGCTAGCATTCAAACCTAGGTCCTCCTCAAATGAAAGCCAGTGCACTTTCTATTACTCATGTGAGGAATGGGTTCAAAAATAAGGAGAATGGGATACCGTTAGTGAGTGTATGGCTTATATATGTATAGATATAATTTGTGGCAGACTATTCATAGCTACACTGCGTAGACATCATAAAATGCAAATTAGTCACTAAATCATGATGTAGCAGGCCTCAGATATGTTCCTAGGCACCGATATAGGCACCTCACAGAAGGGTATTGTTCACTGAGGAATTATTTAATTTAAATTTGCAACCTCCTATCTGAAACAGTGGATACCCCGTGATTCAGATAAGAAAATCAAAGACCAGAAAAGAGCAGACCAGAAAAAGTCAGAATACTCTAGTCCCAGAGCATGACTCTATCCTGGGCTTGAAAGCGTAGGTCTGAGAAAGACAGTGCATCAAACTGTTTGTCTTGGGGAAGCACAGTTGATACTCTCTGTAGTTAAGGATCCCAAACAACAGACTAATTGAGAAGGGATGCCAAGTTCACATGACAATACCAATAGTAAAAAAAAAAAAGCGGGGAAGGACAACAAGGACATTTTGCAGTTCATAAACAATTTGAAGACTTGTTTTTTTTAAAAAAAATCACTGGCCAAGAAACAGTTTGAATTCTGCATTCTCATTTTCCCAGCTTTTCACACTGATTATGTATTTGTATAGTCCTAACTTTTAAGCGAGCGCAATCCTAAAAATCATATATGGGTAGAATTACAAAAAACAGTTTATTTTAGCCTGCATATATTTTCTTCATTTATTAATAGTGTACTTACTGAGTACCTACTGTATTCCAGGTACTCCATATAGTTTTGGTGAAGAACCAGAAGTGATCATTTTTAACGTAAAATGTTTCAGAATATGCTTCTATTTTCAAAAAATAACGAATAAGCACATTAGGCAGCAATAAATGACATGGGTAAATTTAAGGCACTGGTGTCCTTCAAGATCAGCAAAATACACCAGAAGAACAGGTGTTGGCACTCTAAATATGGCCACTGCATCTTTCAACTCTCTCGACAGCCATAGCCAGGATACAGAATTTGAGTATCTTTGGTAGAATTGTCCAAGAAGCTAGTTACTGAAAAATAAGTATTTTGCAGGGAGAGAATTTGTAAGGAGATGGTTTCTTAAGAGATTTTTTAAAACTTTATTTGGATTAAAATTGTCTGATGAGAAATGGGTGAAATGTTGACTGACTGCCATTTTGATTGACACTGAAGAAGTAAAACGACCTTTCCCCTAATTCTGCTTCTCAATGGAAAATGCACCCCGTCTCTTGGAGGCTAGCTAGCATTTTTGCAATCCTATCCTGGCTTTAGAAATACATTCCTGGCACCTAAAAGGTGTGTGAGAAATGCATAATAAATGACGTTGCAAAAAGCAATTTAGAATTATATTCTAAATGGTTAAGTCTAGGCTTTGGCTCCACGGTGAAGGGAGTGCAAGTGTTGAAATCTAACAGACTTGCATAACCTCCCTGACCGTGTTTCCTCATTTGTAAAACGGGAAGATGTTGCTTTCCATACAGGTTGTAAATTATGCATAAAGCCTGGCTCATAAACTAGTCCTATGTGACTTTTCAGTCTTATTGCTAAATATCATCTACTCATTTTAAGTCTCAAGGATTATTTCAATGGTAGATATGGAGGAGAACAAATGCAGTTTCAGAACTTCCCATGCCTTAAAATACGTAAATTGTTCCATACAGTACCGTTTCCTGGAGTAGTTTCTATTCCTACCCGTGGTTGGTTCCCCCTAGGAGTCGCACCACCCACTGAATGGTTCAAACACTTTCCTGGTCTACTTTAAGCAACTGTGAGTCCTTCTGTCTGCACAATTATTTTTATGTGCCATGCATATTTAACTAGGAGAACAAGGAACCTACTCCAAGGTTGAGGAATAGTGATGCTTTTATTCTTCTCCTTTGGGGCTGTGTGTGGACCATCAAGTCATGTGGTTGGCATGTCTTGCTGGTGAGTCCAGAGGGGTGGCCTCAGTCCACATGTGAGCCAATCCACAGCTCCATCCCTGGTCCCAGATTGTAATGAAGCCTGATTATGGAACAACATCACCCAAGTGCCAAGGGGCCCTTCTGGTTTCCTGTCGCCTGTCCCACCACCTCAGGTTTAGGTCTGTTTATTCATTAAAACAAGTAGACCCTGAACACCTACTGCATGCTAGGACCATGCTACATGCTGGGGTGAATAGAGCTGACATGCTTTCTGCCCTCATGGAGCCTACAGTCTAGAGAGGGAGGCACAGATAAGCAAATGTGTGACTGTAAATTCTGAAAGGAACTACGTGAGAAATAGAGTGCAGTGATAGAGAGTAGCGGGGGGATCTGTTTACCAAGGACAGTCACGGGAGGCCTCTCCCAGCGTGGCACCTAAGCTGAAATTTGAGTGGGAAGGAGGAGCCAGACATTTCAAGAGCGAAGGGAAGAATGCAGACACTGTAAGTTCTTGGAGTTACATAAGTGAGCCCTTTCCTGCTGGGTGCCGTGGCTACCATGAGGATGTGGGATAGAGCCTCTGCTCAGCATGCTTATGTTGTGATGGGCCAAGAGACACATCATCACACTCTCATAGGCCCTCGGTGGTGCTCAGAGGCTTTGCAGAACAGGGAGGAGGCACATATAATTCCTGCTCCCCAGTTAGGGGCCACTCCACCGAGTCCTTGATGGAACTCTACAGACAACTGATAGGCATTTAGGTTTGTTTTTGAAAGAGGAGTGAAAGCAGTCAAGTTGTAAACTCAGCCTTTGGAAGGCAAAATTCATTATTTCCCCATACCTCAAACCCAGTTTTTCATGTTTTAGGAAGACTGACCCCTACAGACAGAAAACCTCAACCTGCTCCCTGAACCATAGTTGGAAAGTGGCCGTTGCCAGGCAAATGGTCCTAAGACAGTATGCAGCTTCTGTCATCTTTTACACTGTTCTAGAATTCTTTAACAAGAATCTGAACATATTTTTCTTCTCATTTTTGATACCACCTTGTTTTTATAGAATGCTTTATATTTTTCAAAAGATTTCTCACATCTTTTTGGATCCTCATAGGGACTCTGAATGAGGAAGACAGATTTGGAGTATCGATGAAGCAGAAAGTTAACAGAAGTTAGGCTTTGGTTCCTTTGCAAAGTACTCACTCTGCACCCCCGAGCCTTCTAAATATGGAATATATTATATTCCAAATGTTCATTTTAATGGGGGAGGCAATATGATGGATGGAGGGGTGGGGGAAAAAAGCACAGGCTTTGTGACAGAAAGATGTGTGTTTTTAATCGGGGCTCTGCCACCTTGCTAATGTGTCATCTTGAGCCCCAGTTTCCCCACCTGTAAACAAGGGATAACAATATCAAACTCATAGTCTATAGGGATTAAACGAGGCAAAAAGGAAAACACCCGGATGAGTGCCTATGTGAGGGTTCTTTGTCCTTCCTTGCCCACTTTTTCTCAACAGTCCAAGAGGCTGAACACAGCAGATGCATAGAAAGTAGTACTCCCAGAGCCTCATGTTCCCTGCCAACCCTGTTCTTCCTCCTTTCTCCTTGATTTCAGAATTTGGCAACACTGTCTTCTCAAGCCTAATTTCCAGTCATCCTTTAAAAATCCTCCCTCTCCTTTAACGCCTACATCTGGTACTCACCAACCCTGTTGTTTCTGCCGCCTAGAGATGTCTCAGATCTGCTCCCTCCTCCCACTGCCATTCATTTATTCATTCGGCAACTATTCATTGAGCACCCACTACAGGTAGACACCATGCCGGACCCTGGGAATTTAGTAATGAACAAGACCTAATTACTGAGCCTTATCCTATTTGAATTATATCCCTTTCTGGACTGGGGACAGTGTCACCCCACTGCAGTCCATTCTCAATATTGACATCAGAATTATTGTTATAAACCATCTCTGCCCTCATCTGTTCCCTTTTTTTTTTTTTTTTCTTTTTTGAGAAGGAGTCTTGCTGTGTCACCCAGTTTGGAGTGCAGTGGCACAATCACAGCACACTGCAATCCCTGCCTCCCAGGTTCAAGTGATTTTCCTGTCTCAGCCTTCCGAGTAGCTGAGGCTACAGGCGTGCACCACCATGCCCAGCTAATTTTTGTATTTTTAGTAGAGACGGGGTTTTACCGTGTTGGCCAGGATGGTCTCCATCTCTTGACCTCGTGATCCACCCGCCTCAGCCTCCCAAAGTGCTGGGGTTGCAGGCGTGAGCAACCTTTCCCTTCCTTAAAACCTTGGTTGGTTTCCTGTCAGCTTCAACAAAACAAAAACTGCTTATTTTTACTGAGCATACCCTATATACTGGACATTTTCCCAAGCATTTTACATGTTTTTTCTAATTTATTTAAGTTGAAGACCAAATTCCTTTTGAAGACTCTTCTGGCTCTGACCCACCTTCATAGCCCCCGTCCTGCTACTCACACACGTGGTTCCCCCTTAGCAAAATTAATAAGGAACTAAGTAAAATTTTAAAACCATAAACAGACATGTCTTGTTCTTCTGTCCTTGCACACCTCTGAGACTGCACACGGTGTCTCCTCTGCATGGAATCACCTTCCTATAGTTCTCTATTTGGAAAACTCCCACTCATCCCTGAAGCCTATCTGCTATTCCATGAGGCCATACTCAGCTCCCCAGGCAGAGATTGCCACTCCCTACCTTTCACACCACTCTGAACCTACTCCTTGGGAGCATCTGTCACTTCATCTTCCCCACTAGGCCCAGAGCTGCTCAAAGGAATAAGTATGTCCTGTGCATTTTTGTGTGCCCCTAACCAACCTAACATTGTCTGTCACAGTCAACCCTCAATGTGTATGTGTTGAATGAATGAATGTGTACTACTGTGGGCAGTCTTGTTTGTTGCTCCCACCAGCTGCCAGTAGGGACTTAGAACTGCAGGATTTTAACAATTCTGTCAAAGACTTAGTGACCAACTTTTACAAAACGTGCTGTGGTTCTTTAATAAGCCCTCTTCCTTTAGTGTTTTGCACATTAGGTAATAAAAGTAATAGAACTCTGCCTAGTTAAAGCATTATTCCTTTTTCCACATAAGATTAGGTCTTGGCTGGCCTGGGTGCTGTGAAAATGGGAGCATTGGCAGGCTGGGCAGAAAGAGTCGGAGAGAATTTTTTTTTTTCATCTTAAAAATTGCCTCTGTGGTCTCCATCAATTACATTGTTTGGAGAATAATGTATAAGCCTCCAAGGAAGCCTTCTGCCCAAATTTTAATCCAAGACCAGACTGAACTCTTGGTAAACCAGTATCTGCTAAAGGCACTTATAATTTCTCATATTTGATATCCAGATTATCCATCTTACAAAAAGTCTCCAATTGTGGGATATATGACAATAGATCAGGAAGTGTGGCAACAAGAAGCTCTTTTACTTCCTCAGACATAATTCAGCAGAGACATAAAGAACAAAAGGCACGTTTTGAAATTGATTTTTTTTCATTTAATGAAGATAGAGTTTTAAATAGTGTGTCATGTGGTTGTCTGTCTGTCTCTCTATTTGTGTTATTTGGAAGTCAAATAAATGTTCTGCAGGCAGGAGAATTTAATCATCAAATTAACAGAAGTAATCAGACAAAGCCCATTTATTCTGTTGTCTTCATGATCAATTCAGATCCTCCAGCTTCCTCATAAATTGCTTGGCAGTCAGTCCAAATTAACCAAAGACATACATCTATTTGACCTTGTATATAGACAAGCAATTAGCCAGCAGGCCATTCCAAGGGATAAGTTCAAATTCAAAGTTTAAACATTCTTGAATTTAAGCCCTTTTATATTAAAATGAATATCTTATAAAATCTTTCTCCCTGCAAAAATCCTCATAAATGGGAGCAGTGTTACTCTTTTAAAATTAAGATGGTCTCTTTTGCCTCTACGTGACTAAAGATTTTGCAAATAGCAGTGTAAATGATTTTAAAATAGAAAAATATTTGAAAAGTTGCATTGTATTAAATTCCTAGCTAGATGCAAAAATTTTTTTCTCTCAAATTCATGATTTAAAATATTCAGGTTTTGGTTTGCTCAAATGCAGTCTTTTTTAGGAAACATAAAACAAGCCATACTTATGTAAGATTCAAGTGCTTCATAAAACCACCATGTTAGTAATACTTGTTTTTGAAATGTTGTGTTTGGAAAGGTGGCGTCTCTTTTCTCCCAGCCTCCTTAATTAGCATTCTTCATATGCAACATTTCACTAAGAGACACTGCAGCTAAGGAGCTAAGGATGCTGCAAGGATTTTTACCTCTGCTCGTAATTTTCCCGCACGGAGCCTTCAACGCATTCTGTCCATGTTCATGAAACAGAAATAATATTTTTTACACACCTTGATGTGAGTTAAGACTAAATAAAAACAAAGAAATACGGAGAAAAACACTTTCATCTCAAAGAATTAAAATATGGGATTTCAACATTTGAGGCATTTGGCCTGAAATAATGTTAATAAATTTTTTTAAAAGTTGAGATTAGAAGAATTCTGTGGCAAGCAATCACTTTTCTTATCTTGAGGGTGAACTTTGGCCTTTAAAAATTTCATGAAAAAATCACAAATCAGGTCAGGCGTGGTGGGTCATGCTGGTAATCCCACTATTTGGGGAGGCCAAGGTGGGCAGATCACTTAAAGTCAGGAGTTTGAGACCAGCCTGGCCAACATGGTGAAACTCTTTCTCTACTAAAAATACAGTAATTAATCTGGGCATGGTGGCACATGCCTGTAATTCCAGCTACTCTGGAGGCTGAGGTAGGAGAATTGCTTGCACCTGGGAGGTAGAGGTTGCAGTGAGCTGAGATTATGCCACTGTACTCCAGCCTGGGCAACAGAGCAAGACTCCAAGAAAAAAATCACAAATCACTTGAATCTTGTGAAATTTGAACCAGGGATTTCAGGGAGATTTAATTTAAGCATGAGTGGAAAAAAACTTTGATCTTATCAGTAAGTGTGATAGTAACACTGTAGCATTTTCCTCCTTAATTACACATTTCATAGATATCAAGGGACCACTATGTGAATAATATTATATTTATTAATTAATGACATGCCATACACTATCATCATTCTAGGACAATATAAGAAATTATCAATTTTTCTCATATTTTGTTATTCTATCCAGCTTAATTTGACAATTTTCTTGAAATGAAAAATAATTCCTCACTGTGTGTGAATGGCATATGTTGCTAATGAGTTCAGTGACAATTGGAGATTAAACTGTTTTCTAAGAAACACTAAATCATTGTTTATTGCCTGGTTTTCATTAGAGACTTGTAAATTGTGATGAATTAGCAAATGGGGATATTACTTTTCCATTTGATATTGCAGTATCTATTTCTTAGAAAGCATTGCTCTTTTTTTCACTTCTTCCTCTTGAGCTCATAATTTCAATCAAGAAATTTGCAACCTGATACAAAATAAACATGTATTAAAAATTGACCCACCATATGATTCTTCAGTCTTGCTTCTGGGTACTTATCCAAAGGAATTTAAATCAGGATCTTGACCAGGCGTGGTAGCTCACGCCTGTAATCCCAGCACTTTGGGAGGCCAAGGTGGGTGGATCACCTGAGGGCAGGAGTTTGAGACCAGCCTGGCCAACATGGAGAAACCCCATCTCTACTAAAAATACAAAAATTAGCCGGGCATGGTGGCGCGTGCCTGTAATTCCAGCTGCTCAGAAGGCTGAGGCAGGAGAATCGCTTGAACCCGAGAAGCAGAGGTTGCAGTGAGCCAAGATCTTGCCACTGCACTCCAGCCTGGGCAACAGAGCAAGACTCCATCTCAAAAAAAGAAAAGAAAAGAAAAACAAATTAGGATCTTAAGGAGATACCTGCATTCCCATGTTCATTGCAACATTTGTCACAATGTTCAAGACAAGTAATCAATCTGTGTGTCCATCATTAGATGAATAAAGAAAATGTGGTATATATGTATATATACACACAATGGAATATGATTTGGTCATAAAAAAGAAGGAAATCCCGCCATTTGCAGATGAAATATGGATGAACCTGAAGGATGTTATTCTAAGTGACATAAGCCAGGCACAGAGAGCAAATACTATATGATCTCACTTATATGTGGAATCTAATATAGCCAAACCCATAAAAGCAGATAGTGGAATGGTGGTAACCAGGGTCTGGGGGCAGAAACGGAGAGGTGATGGTTAAATAATACAAAGTTTTAGTTATACAAGATAAATAGGTTCTAGAGATCTATACCATAGTTCCAGTAAGTAACAATACTGTATTGTGTACTTAAATTTTACCAAAAGGGGAGATCTTATGTTAAGTATTCTTAAAACACACAAGAAAAAAATGATGATAATAAAAGGAGCTGGAGGAAAATTTGGGAGCTAATGGATATGCTTATGGTCTTGATGGTGGTGATGGTTTGATGGGTATATACTTATCCCCAAACTCATCAAGTTGTATACATTAACTGTACAACTTTTTACATGTCAGTCATACTGGAATAAAGTGGTTTAAGAAAATAAAAACATAGACTTCATTTTTTTCATACAATGTGCTAAGTAGATTTTTTTTAATGGATCAGGACTAGTTTGATACTGTCATTCCAAAGTTCTGTTGCCATTAATTGTTCTGTTGCTATTATTTGTTCAAAAGTAGTACTTAACTTGGCTTGAAAGAGCAGACGATGAGTAGAGGTTCACTAGATAAAGAAGAGGAAAAGGAGACATTCCAGAAAGAAAGCACAGCTCATGTGAATGTCCACTGGCGTCTTCACATTTGGGCTTAAAACCTGAAGGAAGTGACCTACTTTATTGCAGTGTGTGCGCTCTGGCCGTCAAAGCATCCTCTACCTCCAGAATCATCAGTTGTCTCCACATCTTTATAAAACAGTTTACAAAAGAGGTTTTCAGCTCATTCACAGCACAGGTCCACCTGGTCACTCATCATACCTGTTCCTTTCCTTACCAGGATGGGATGACCAGCACCATCAACAGCTAATGATTATCTATCTCCAGCTTTGTGAATCATGGCTGGCCTAGGCCAAGAGAAGGAGGGAGAGATTACAAAGAGTTTGCACCTTCCCCTAAACAGATTCTTTTTTACAATAAAACCTTCATTAACTGGGACTTTTAGATAGCTAATGTTGTCAGCACTTGCTTTTAGTGCAAGAGACAATGACAACTAACTGCTCCTAAGATTTCCTTTATTTGAAAGAGCTAAATTTTCCAGGATACAGCTGGAGCCATTGTGCATTCCTCAGCCACCTTTGCAGCAACACAGTGGCCCAGTGAAAAATGGCCTTCACAGAGCATGACTCAGATGCAATGCAGTATTCCAAATATCCAGGAAAGAATTAAAGACTACCAATAAACCACCCTTAGGCAGGAAAGAAAAAAATATACATATATCTATATATAAAAAGAATTCTAATAAGGACTCCAACAACGGAAAAAAAAAGTATCTTTTTAACCATAAGCTAAACTAATTAAATAATTGAATTAATTGAAGATTTTGTACATTCTATATGCATATCATTGCACTAAGGTTACTTATACCACCTCATTATCTAAAGATAATTGAGATTTTTATCATGTAAATACACAAAATTGAACCACTAATGCAGCCCTTGATAATTACCTACATTTAAAGAAAAGAAAGTTTTAATTATCTGGGAATCGTTACTGACTGACAGAGATTTTTAGATTGCCCTCAAATTTTTCAGTGCCTTTTCTGGGCTGGACTTTCTCTTCTCACATTAAGAATTTGGAAATAATGGTGAGTGAGAATAAAAATTGACAATCATTTCTGCAGTAGGTACATGAATGGATAAACTTGAAAGGACTTAGAATAGACTGCAGAGTTCATGTTATAATAATAAAGTACCGGTCGTTCATGTAACCACACAGCCTTACATTTAATGAGTCTCTAGGGGAAAAATAACCACTTCTGAGTAGGCACTGTGCTAGCTACGTCCATTAAAATTGTCTCACTTGAGCCGCACAGCAACTCTGGGAGAGATGTGGCAGCAAGATAGAATGAATCCAAAGTGCACGAATTTTGGAAGTCAGAACTGGATTCAGATCCTGACTTTGTCATCACTTTGACAAGTTCCTTAAATTCCTGAACCTCAATTAATTCATTCCTTTTTTTTCCTTTTTTTTTTTTTTTTTTTTTTGATTTATTATGCTTTAAGTTCTGGGGTACATGTTTAGATTGTGCCAGTTTGTTACATAAGTATACATGTGCCATGGTCGTGGTTTGCTGCATCCATTGCCCCGTCATCCACATTAGGTGTTTCTCCTACTGCTCTCCCTCCCCAAGGCCCGCCCCCCGGGGGGTGGGGGGGGGGGGGCCGCCGCCCCCCGGGCGCCGGGGGGGGGGTGGGGGGGCTTGGGGTGTATTTGGGGGGGTTTGGGGGTTTGGGGTGGGATAGCATTAGGAGAAATACCTAATGTAGATGACAGGGCGATGGATGCAGCAAACCACTACCATGGCACAGGTATATCTATGTAACAAACCTGCACGATCTGCACATGTACCCCAGAACTTAAATAAATAAATAAAAATTCAAATGGCTGTAAACTGAAATTAACCACATGGCCGAGAAACAGAAAGCAAAGTTCTCATGTGTTTCTTGGTTGGAACATCCCAAAGCAGATGAAGTTTGCAGGCCCAGCACAAAGGGCCTCTTAAGAGACATGATAGATATTCATCCATTGGTTTCACTGGTTAAAGTAAAGCATACAAATCTTGGTGAGATGTCAAAGAAGTAGCCAAAAGAATAATAAAATGCTTATAGGTATGTCACTTGATTAAAACAACTTGTAATTTTATAAAAGACTTCTGAAAGAAAGAACTTGTCAAACAAAGGGAATGATGAAACTTAACAGCTAAAATTTGACCATTGATTGGTGAGACGTTCCTGTCTCTGGGAAGGTAAAACAGAATGTTCTCTTTCTTTTATGACTTATCATGGACTCTAGGACTTTTAGAGGTTCCCTTTTATCTTTTCTTTTTTGAGTATTTTGGAAGGCAAGGCTTATAAGAATATAAATCCTTTTTTGAGCTTTGTTATGAGATGTTGAATGCTGAATACAGCTAAGGCCAGAATAAAAATGTTAGATTATTGTTCTCTTTTTTGAATAATTCACTGAAAATGTGAATTGTGCTCAACAGCTGATCATATGAGATAAGGAAATAAAAAGTGGTTAAAAAATTATTGGAAGCCATCAGTATAGCTATCATTACATCTGATGTTGCATCAAAAATCTTTTAGAGAAGATGGGATGAACTGTGGAAAAAATTGTTTGGAGAAAGTGATAATAGTACTTTCACAATATTTAGTTAGTCACTAGCATATTTTAAAAATTAAAGAAAAAATTGCATCTGTTTCAGGATGTGCTATATTAGCCAACAAGCATTTTCTGCCAAGAATCTTCCTAGAGAGTTCTCTGAGAAATCCAACCTCTTAAGAGCTGCCAGTTATTTATAAAACAGTGGCTTAAACCGAAAGAGTACCTTGGTTGTATAGAACAGACTCCAGATTACAATTAATAAATGCTTTCTATGTTGAATTCCCTATTTGATCGAAGGAATTAGACACACTTTTTGCTGATTGCTTCATAACTATAGAAAAGATATCTTCCTGTTAAATGTTGCAAATTTGGGTAATACATTTGAATCTCTGAATATACTGACACTCATAACTCCTAAAAGAAAACATAGAACTGCTGTTCATTATGAAGCAATTCTTACATTCTGGATAGAACCCACCCAAGAAAAAAAGAAAATGGAGCTAACAGTTCATTTGTTTTCTTGCCTTGACAGTTTCAAGGAAACATTACAAAAAATTATGAATAGTAATCTCACTTAATTTTGTGCAGGATATATTCCTGTACTGTGTTTTCCTCGTGGTGGCTAGAAGTCCCATCTGGATATTCTAAGAGCCCTCTTCTCACAGGCAATAGGCATCATTAGATAATCACTCAAGGAATTTTGATTCAGCAGCAAAAGAAAATTTCCAAAGAAAATTACTTTGAGACCTCTGCAATAAAATAAATTGAGGTTGTGTCACATTTTAAATTTTCTAAAAATATAAGAACTTTCACTTTTTAGCAATAATACAGAAAACCTAGCCTGATCTTAGAAATGTATGCTATCAAAGGTGGAAAGAAATAATGCAAACACCATCTATGTTCATGTCAATACCACATGATTAAATAAAGTAAATGTCTTTAGAAATCAGAATATTGTTGTCTTTTAGATTGCTGATATTTTTAGTTTTATTTTATTTTGCAGTTTTGTGAAACATTAGAGAATCAGTAGAGAAAACATGGGCTTAAGTTAATTGAATGAAATAATTTTACTGACATTTTTCTGTCTAATATGAGAAACTTCTTAGCACTTTACCCCTTCTTTTGTCCTAATTTTTACTATAATTTAAAATTTGAGATTTTAGATTTACATTCCTAAAATACTCACTATAAAAATTTTGAATTTTAATTTAATAATTATTTTTTGAAATTGCCTTTTTGCAACTACAGTGAGATACTTGGGAGTAATTATCTATTTTAAGGTTTCTGCTAACTGTTCGTTTTCAGTACTATTACTTATGTACATTTTCTTTTTTGTAAGACTTTATTTTTTTGGAGCAGTTTTAGGTTCACAGCAATATTGAGTAGAAGGCACAGAGATTGTGTACATACCTGCTGCCCTACACCTGCCTAGACTCAACTCTTACATTATCATCATTCTTCACCATCTTGGGACATTTGTCATATTTGATAAACCGACATTAACACATTATAATTAATGAAAGTCCTTGGTTCACATTAGGATTCACTCTGTGTATTTTATGTATTATAGGATTCCACAATGTGCAATGACATGCACAGGCTATTATAGGATCAGACTGAGTATTTTCACTGTCCTAAAAATCTTCTGTGTCACCCATTTATCCTCTTTCTGCAGCCTCTGGAAACCAATAATCTTTTAACTGTCTCCTGAGTTCTGTTTTTTTCTAAAATGTCATATTACATCCAGTATTTAGCCTTTTCAGATAGGCTTCTTTCACTTAGCAATATGCATTTATGGCCTCTCCATATCGTTTTATATCTTGATAGCTCATCTCTTTTCAGCTGAATAATATGCTTAGTTTTGTAAGAAATTGCCAACATGTCTTCCAAAGAGGCTGTGTCATTTTTGATTCCCATCAGTAATGAATGAGAGTTCCTGTTTCTCCACATTCTCATCAGCATTTGGTATTGTCAGTGTTCTGGAATTTGGCCATTCTAATAGGTGTGTAGTTGTATGTTCATGTTGTTTTCATTTGCATTTCCCTAATGACATAATGCTCTACATGCTATAGATTAAATATTTGTGTTCTCCCAAAATCCATGTGTTGAAATTCTAACACCCATGGAGATGGTATTGGGAAGTAGGATCTTTAAGACATGATTAAGTTATAAGGGTGGAGCCTTTATTAATGGGATAAGTGCTCTTATAAACGAGGCCCCACAGAGATTTCTTACCCTTTCAACCACAAGAGGTTATAGTTAAAAGATACTGTGTATGAACTAGGAAGTGGACCCTCACCAGACACCGAATTTTCTAGCATCTTTGATCTTGGACTACCTACCCTACAGAATGATGAGAAATAAACTTCTGTTGTTTGTAAGCTACCTAGTCTGTGCTTTTCTATTATAGCAGACAAAACAGAATAGGACAGTGCATTTTTTAGTTTTTTATTTTGATAATCTTTTCACCTATAACGTATGTGTAGGTAATTTCTTCTTATGGATCTTAGCATTTTTCAGAATGTCCTCTGTTTTATTTGTATAATAATGGATCTGTTATGCACTGCATTCAACATTTTTTAAGAATTAGCAAGAAAGGCTTTATTTCACTAGCCTCACATTCTGATCCCATTTTTCTCACTTAATGAATTTATGCTATAGCATTATATAGGTAAGATATTATTTAATCTATCAGTGATTAGCATTTTTCTTATTTACATGGTATTACATAGTAGCACAGGGTATAAACACCTGAAAATTACATACAAAATCGTAACATTAGGAGCAATTTAAGCAGCATAAACATATATACTATGAAGTAAGTATAGTATTAGAGAAAAATATTTCTTAAAATCAGACATCTTTATTTCTACTTCTTTTCCTATAGACAGTACAATGACTATATAAAATGTTATGATGCACGGAGTTAAGCAATGTCTATTATTTTTATTTTTAAACATTTTGTCATTTCCCCCGACATTGTGAATGCTGCTTTGAATTAAATATTTCAGTAGAAATCCAAGATATGTTCATACAGCTTGAGCAGCAACAGTTTGCCTTACAAATTATCTTGCAAAGAAATAATGGTATACATATTTTTGCCTAAACTCTTCAAGAAACGGATTGAGATTTAAAGCTCCCTTCAGAAAAGTAGGTAACTAAAGCAGGCAAGATTCTCTGGAGCCCTCTATTTTTTGAAGTGTTCTAGCACAATGCTTTTTTATAATCAGCTGTTCCCCTTTGTTGAGCTTAACTTGCTGGGTTGTATTTTCCTTGTTAAATATCTAACTTTTTATTTGTTTTCTTGTTTTATCTACAAAATTACAACTACTCAATCACTTACTGAAACAAGACAAACAAAGGTAAAACAGCATAACTGAAGATTTAGCTGAAGAGAAAGCAATTAGAAACATGCCAAATAATTTCATACCTAAATCAAAGAAATGGCAAATGTGAGCATGCACATTGTTTGTGCAATTAAAGCTTCTCTTTATAATCTAAATGCAGAAAATATTTACAGGTGTTTAAAGTAATGAAAGAGCAACATTCCTTTGGCTAATAAGCTTGTTTAAAATGAAAGCCAAATTTAAAATAGGCATAATTGATAGAAAAGATGCTGTAGTTTAAGCAAGTTTCCAAACCGTAAGTAGTCACGGTCAGGGCTCTCATAGAGAAAAAGAAATTGGGAGTCAATTTGGAAATATAATCATCCTTCCCAAAAAGAAAATGCTGTCATTTGAAGGGTATAAGTCCTCACTCCTCATCATCAAAATCTACTTGCCTTAAGTTACCTGAACCATGCCCGCAAGTATATATCTATAGAAACAACAAAGGGATTTAACAAGTTGTCAACTTACAGCTTTGACAATCCTTCTAATCAGAAACTCAGCAAGCTCTGCTGTATCATGCTTCAATTATTGGAATAATAAAGAACCCAGAGCTTTTGGGTATCACAAGAAAAATGTCAGAACAAATTATATGTCAGCACTCTGAGGCCTAGAGATTAATAATTTAATTAGGATGAATGGTAATTGTCTTAAAAAGAAAAAATGAATGCCTAGATAATTTCCTTGGAAATTTAAACAAAAAATGACCATGACAACTTTACTGTTTAGATTTATGATTCTTTTTATTATACAACCAGCATAAAACTGAGGTGTTACATGAGCCCTGCCTGCTAGAGATGGAGATAAACTGATTGAACCTCCAAATTTTATGACACACGGAGTTGAGGGACTGTCTCAAAACCTTCATAAAGTCATGCTTCTTTTTGTTTAAGTGGCTCAATCTCACTCCCAAACATCCTCTCCCTGCTAAAAAAAAAAAAAAAAAAAAAAAAAAAAAAAACACCCAAGCCACACCCATCAACATGTTTGTGAACTTAAGAACTTTACATGGTTTACAGGTATATGTGCTTTGGATAGTGAGATTTCATTGTGAACTATTCTTAAGGGCTCTATATCCTCGTTTCTACTATCCTTTATTCTTCTTCCTTTTGAGGATCAACCCATTATCACCTTACGTTACAAAGAAACATTGAAAATCCTTGATGTCTCACATTCAATACTGAAGGCCTTCCCCAGTATTTTCCCCCATCAATTATAGTTCTCTTTCTAAGTGTAGTACTGATGATAGCTGTCAGTAAGATATAAAATAGGGTATTGAAACATTCTGAAGAAGCCTTTTAGAATTGCTTCAGGAAGGTATAGAATGAAAAGTTATTGAAATAATTTTGACAAATTGTTTTTAGTTGAAAGTTTATATAGAATACCTTAATGAAGATGATGTAAAATTGGTAGATTGTAAAGAGCAAAGAAAGTACGTCTGAATCTCCTTCCATTTTCTCAAATTCAAATATTTTAGTGCAGTATGGTTTAAGAATTCCAAAATATTGGTTTCATGAGGAGGTAATAAGAAACTAATAATATATATAAACAGGAATATGTATCCAGGTCTGGATTATTTCCATTTCATGACTCCAAAGTAGACTTTCAATTGTTAGGACAGAGCCACTAACATTAATCTTTGAGCAATTATGGGGATGACATTGCATTTATGTGGCATTTCAAAATGGTAGAAAAGACAAATGAATCATAGAACAGTAAGCCTGGAGTAAATATCTTAGAAAATTTTTTTATATATTGTAAGTAAAAGTAATTTGAATACTAAGAAAATAAGAAATTATAATGAGAAATAGTTTAATACATGATTAATATTATTTTCTTTCTGTCAATTATTTTCTTGAACGTTGCTTTAAATCAATGCCAAATAAAGTATAGTATATCAGGTAAGCGTCTACGTATTTAGCTCTTACAGGCAAAATTGAATAAAATATACAAATTATGTGACAGTATTAATTTACTGAAAAAGTGTTGAAAAGACCATTTTTAAAAATGAGTTAAATTTAGAATAGTTTCAAACCTGTTTTTTAAAATGAGTTGATATCTACCTAGAGACAATATAAATGCTAAATATGTAGGTATTATATGTGATATTTCATGGATATTATGTTATTTATTCCATGATTATCTTATTATTTAATTATCATATAATGGTATATTTAGTGAATTTTTAGGTAAAAAATGCTGAAACAAATAGCTAATGCGTTAGATACCTACATCAACTTTTATTAGATTTTCAAAGGATCAATTACCATCCAAAATTAAAAGAAGATAACTTAGTTAACAGTACCAAAGAACATATTGTTCTGTAATATATTTGTGAAAAATCCTAACACGTAAGGAAACTTGGCAAAACAGCAGTCCATGTGTAAAAATCTGAGGTTTTTGGATAACTATTATCTCAAGATGACTTTTATTATTATCTATCATCCTAAGTTGTTTTCAGATGATTATTATCCAGGATGGTCTCAAACTCCTTAGCTCAATCATCCACCCACATCAGCTTCCCAAAGTGCTGGGATTACAGGCATGGGCCACTGCCCCAGGCTGAGAATTTTTTATTCTTCCCTCCCACCCTGGGGTTTTTAACTACATTGATATTCTCTGTATTTTTCCTCTGAGAGCTTGAGAATGGTAAGGATCAAATATGAAATAAAAAAACAATGTCTCAGATCAACATAGGAAAATACAAAAATTATTCTGAAAATAACTCCGAGTTACAATGCTATTTCAAAGCACACTTTTTAAAACTGCCAAGTGCATTATAGTTTTTAATTCTAAATAAAGTTAAAAGTGAAAATAATTAGAAAATTTAATGTGATATTCTTACTTTCATTTTGAGGTTATACCAATGAAGCAAATGTAAACTTTTCATCTTATTTTGCTGAAATAATTTAAAAAGAACATAATACAACCCAACATAATTTTAAAGCAGTAACTTTATTGCTTTTTTAAATTTCAAGTGAATTAATTCTAAATTGAATTAGCATAGATGTATGTGTGTGGTAATGTATTATATAATTTATTTGTTCTAGCAAAATTATTTCTATTATTGTGCTGCCACCAAACCATTATTATTATAGACAGAATAATAAAAATTGAGTAGATTTTTAACTTTCAAGCAAGATTTATGAGAACAAAACAATGTAATAAAATATCACACCAACATAATTCTAACCCTCATATCCACACAGATACCTGACCTGCAATTGCTATTTCTCAGTTGTGTTTTATCTTCCAGCTGAAAATGATAGCAAATTAAATCGACAATATTATATATTATGGTAATCACATATTACCTAAAATTTCATTCTAATTGAGTCATTTTAGAACATTTTCATTATATTTTCCTATTACAAATAATAAAAATAATGAAAGCTAAAACCCACTGTTCCTTTATTATGTGACAGGCATACTTATAAAAATTTTGTCGCTATTAACTTATTTAATACTTAAAACTAACTAAGTCTTCCTCTATTAGATAGAAGTCTATCAAGATGAGAAGTCTCAGGACAGCTACATTTGTTTTATAATATACTTTGTTTCAGAATGCCATGAATTTATTTTACTTTATTATTATTGCTTATTTTGCCAACTTTACAGAATAATTCCTGAATACAATGAATGCAAACTTTTGGTTTCAAAAATTATACTCTTGAATAACTCAAATGTCTATCAACAGGAGGATGTAAAAACAAATTGTGACCTATTCATGCACTAGAATGGAACTGAGCAATGAAAAGTCACAAATTAAACTCATCAACATGAATGAATCTCAGCAACATTGTTGAGAGCAAAAGAAGGCAGACATAGAAGAGACCAAATTGTAGGCTTCCATTATTTAAAAAGTTCCCAAATAGGAAAACTAAACTAAAATGAAAAAAAAATCAGAACAATTGTCATTTCTGGAGATTTAAGGGGGAATGTTGAAAGGTGACTGGAATGGAAATACGGAAACATTCTCATGAGAAAAAATTCTTCTATGACATCCTAGGGTTATGGGTTATCTGGGTGTATCTTTCTTTCAAAATTGTAAGGCTGAGCTTTGTGCATTAGCATATGTGATATTTTACCTTCAGGATAAACAACTATAAATAGAGTAATTATAGTAGTGATTGAGATGTTGAGAGTAGACAGAGGTATATGTGGTACATGAATGGAAAATGTTGATAAAAGTTGAGTGATGAATACATGGGCCTCTATTTTACTATTGTTTTATTTTATATATGTGAAATTTTTAATTTAAAATATAAAATTTTTAAAAAGCCATTTGAAGTGTTTTCTCTAAAGGCTTTAGGTCATTGTCATCAATACTTGGTTAAGAGGGACATAATGTTCATAGTATTCACAAACATAAAGTATTAGGTAATAACAAGAAATTCAAGAAGAAAATTTATACTAAGATAAAACTAGCTCTAGATGATATTTTAAGAAAGGAGGGGCCGGGCGCGGTGGCTCACACCTGTAATTCCAGCATTTGGGGAGGCTGAGGTGGGTGGATCACTTGAAATCAGGAGTTCGAGACCAGCCTGGCCAACATTGTGAAACCCCGTGTCTACTAAAAATATAAAAATTAGCAGGGTGTGGTGGTGTATGCCTATAATCCCAGCTACTTGGGAGGCTGAGGCACAAGAATTGCTTGAACATGGGAGGCAGTGATTTCAGTGAGCCTGATGGTGCCACTGCATTCTAGCCTGGGCAACAGAGCAAGGCTCTGTCCAAAAAAAAAAAGAAAGAGAGAAAATAAAGGAAGGAAGGAGGGAAGGAGGGAAGGAGGGAAGAAGGGCAGGAGGGAAGGGGAAGGGGAAAGAAGGTAGGAGGAGAATTGCTTTCCTTAATTTGTAAATTTCTAAAAAGCAGTGATTTTTTTTCCCTGAACTGAACCTACTCCTGAAATGAAAAATAGACAATATTTCTAGCTTTTTTCCAAACTTTTAGACTTTTACTTGAACAGTAATTTCCTGTATGTGTGAGATACATAGATAAAGCTTTTTCTTGCAACTATCTTATCAAATCTCCTATTCACAATAAAGTTATTTCCATGCCGAGTACATGGTCTTAATAAAAATTGTGTTATGAAAGCATAAAGTGGGTTGTATAAGTAGTGTGTGAATATTGATTTCATTATTACACTATTGTATTTCTTGATAATGCTAGAGAAAATGTAATTTGCTATGCATTTATATAAGGGCTAAAATAATGTGTGGGGTCATCTTTATTGTGCATTCATGGTTCATATCAGTTTAAAGCTAAAAAAGGTGTATTTTTCTCCATTAAAAAGCTTATCTCATTCTAACATTGCAATTCAGATTTATTTCAGTGGATTAATCATAGTAACAGAAATACCATTTATTCTAACACATTTGAAAAAACTGAATGGACTCATTCTTTAGTTATAATCAGCTTCTAATTCCGAATCCCTATGGGTTTTCAAGCAATGCACTCTAGTACATTCAGAAACTGGAGAGAGGGATATATTTATCCCAAAGCAATTTGGCTAATGTGTTGGATATTTTACAACTATTTTCTTGGCTGCATGCCATAACGCTCTGAAAAAATCCACAGAATTATCTATTTAACACCTCGTTTTAGATTGTGCTGTCTTAACTAGAGGTCAGCAAACTTTTGCTGTGCAGGATCAGAGAGTAAATGTTTTAAGTTTTGCAGATAATAAAGTCTCTGTTGATTCAACTCAGTCATTGTAACACAAGCATTCATAAACAATAAAATTAAAGGACATAGCTGTGTTCTCTTAAATCTTTATTTACAAACTCAACCTGCCAGCTGCAGTCTGCCAACCTCTGCTCTAGATCTGTGCATCACAAACTTGAATGTGCATAAAAATCTCCTACAAAGATTCTCATTCAGTAGGTTTGGTGAGGAGCCCAAGAATTTGCGTTTTGAACTAATTTTCTATATGATTTAAGCTACATGACTTAAACATTATGCACCTCATTTTCTGTACCTGTAAAAAGAACTCAAGAGTTTCTTCCCTACCTGCTCAACACATTTTGTAAAAATTGAGCAGACAAATATATATAAAATTTAATAAGTAGCATACAGAGTAAGAAATAAGCATAATTAAGTCAATTTATTGAGAATGTCTTCCCACTTCACTACCTATTTTTTACCAGTTCTGTATACCAGAATCTCAATGGTATAAGTCATAATAGAGTCTACTTCAAATACCCTTATTTCATAGTTTCCAAGAACATGTTAAGATATATTAGTTTCCAATTGTTGCTGTTAACAGATTATCACAAACGGAGGAGCTTCTTTCTAACAACACAAATTATTCCCCTCACAGTTCTGGGGGTCAGAAGTCTAAAATGAATCTTATGGGATTAAAACTAAGGTGTCAGCAGAACAGATTCCTTCTGGAATTTCCAGGGTGGTACCCATTCCTTGCCTTTTCCAACATAAGAGGCTGTCCTCATTCTTTGACTCAGGGCCTCATATCACATCACCTTTTATCCCCCTGCCTTTTTTTTTTCTCATATACTTTTCTTTTATAAGGACTCTTGCAATTGCATTGGGCCCACTTGGGTAATTCAGAATCACCTCTTCATCTCCATATCCTTGACTTGACCACATCTGCAAATTTCTTTTTACCCTGTAAGTTAACATGTTGACAGGTTCTGGGACCGAGGACATGGGTATTTTGGGGGACTGTTATTCACCCTAACACACAATAGTATTAACAAGGTAAAAATAAAGTCAGGGCTGGGGATGGGGAATTAAGTTTTCCAAGGAAAGAGATTGATAATGGACGGGACATAGAATTCTGGAACTTTCTTGTCAGAGTTACCAATGTTTAGAGTCCTAGAGCAGAGAGGATAAGGTGTCCTTTAAGAGGAGGCTTTGCCCAAATCTGAACCAATAGCAGCAGGGAAAGATAAGCCTAACTAATTTGGAGAGTTCATGATATCGATGATAGAAAGGCCTAGGTTGCATGTAAAACTGAAAATGGGCTAATGAACATTTCAGCACCTTTTCCCCTAAGCCAAGTCCTCTAAGCCCTTCAGCCCTTTGTGTTTAGGTGGATTGTTTCAACCTCAATAACACATGGAGAGGGAGACTCTCTAAAAGAAAATAGTATGTATTTGAGAATAGGAATTGCAATGGAAATATACAGGCCATGGTAAACTATAAGCATATTCAGGAAGGTAAAAGAAGACAAAGGATTTTAAAGAAAAAATGAAAAAATTACATAATTATTTTGAGATAATTATAGTTGGCTACAAAGGTTAATAACAAAGTGGCACCCGTTCAAGGTTGGGCAGGCAATTGCTTGGCAGATGTTCTCAAGAAGCATTTTGTGTGTGTGTGTGTGTGTGTGTGTGTGTGTGTGTGTGTAAGTTTGTAATGACATTTGCATGAGATTGTGTTTTTTGCAGCCTTCTGTGATAGTTTTTGTTATCAGGTGTTCATATATAAGAATTTCATGGCCTTCCCTATCTCTGTCAGGGTTTTAGCACAAGTGACTCCATTTTGATTCTTACAGCTTTCAGACATTTTCTCCTTTTGATCAAGATCTTTACCCAAATGCACTGCTGATCAATTATCCTGTATTTAATTTTGTCCCTTGGTGCTGGGAGGAACCTGTCCTGGTTTGGTCTGGTCTGGTCCCACATCAGAGACAGTAAGTGATGAGTAAGTCAGTGTCAAAACTTTTCTATCTACCTTTGAGCCACAAAGGAGGTTTGGAGGCAGTGATTCTCAGGCTAAGGCTAGCTGGGTCCATGGTAAGTTCAATATGTCTGTTCCATAGGTATGTATTATCATCTCAAAGCACTAGGCCTGCATTATTCTCTTAGGGATTGTACCTCTGAAGAATTTAACAAGTAATAAGAGCAAAAATTAAAAAGAAAAATGCAAAGAAAATTAATATAATAATCTCAGTTTACATAATAGTTTGAGCTGTAAACCTGGGCGTAAGGGCAACCAATTAAATAAATCAAATAATTGTGGGGAATTAGGTGAGACCTTTTTTAAAAAATCATGTGGCCTATTTTCTTATTTTTTTGTATATATACCTGATCTTTCCCAGAAGAATTTGTCCAGATACAGCATATAGTGTTAGTAATAGCACAGACATTTCCTTGTTTAACCAATAGATTACATAAAGCAATTTTATCATCTAGTATCCCATGACTAGGTTGTATTCAAGCAGAGAGTGAGCAATGGCTGTATAAGAAATATTCCCATACTCACCCACTAGGTAGACTAAAGCATCTCATAGATCAGGTTCTGTCAAGTTACCAGCAGAAGCTACTGAATGTGAAATTTCAATTACACCATTATCCTGCCAAGTGTAAAAAGTAGGCATTAAAAGGGGAAAGAGTCTCATTACGATATGGAGTCTTGTTCCAATGTCTTGGAAAAAAGCTATCTACTGCGTGAAGCTATCAACTTATCATCCTAGCTTGCAGTTTAAATGTGTCTGGTTATGGTGCTAGGCAGTTTGGTGAACTTTCTGTGTGACCTATACATCAGGCATGAGACTTATCTCTTAGAATTCATCTGGCTTCAGCTTATACAGCTTCAATGCAGAGCAGTTCCCATTTTTAGTAATACTATGGAAGTGTTCCTGGGAGGGGAATGGAGTGTTATAATGAGCAAAAGGCTATGACTGGGCAACTTATTAGAGGAGTATACATCATGCTCACTAATTGGGAAAAGCCCCTACCTCGTTTATCTCTGGTTAGGACTGAATAAGTCCCTTGTAGGTCAGAGGAGCCCAGCCACAAGGCCAGGTGTAGCCACTGTGGCCATGGTTCTCTTTTTGCTGACTGTCAGCATCTCCAAGGATTCTATCAATGGGATACATTTCTAAGATTTCTTTTTTCGGGGAACCACTTACCTGCTCATGGCTACTTGCCTATTCTAACACAAAAAAGTAGAATTGGAGAAATTTAGAAGAATTCAGTATCTAGTCAGCTAATAGTAGAAAATAAGAACTGTAAAACAATGCCCAGGGCTGACGTCTGATAACAGGTGTATTCTAGCTTTTCTTTAGAAACATAACATTTTTCTTTCTACATTTATTACATAAGCATCTTAGATGGATAAATCATTTGAGGCTTGGAAGCCAAACCAAGGCAGATTTCAGATTTTACCTTCAATCTTGAAGTTTCCAGGACTGTCAGGAAGGAACCATTTTTACTCACTCACAGTAAAGCCTGGAACCCTTGAAGCTGGGCATTCTATGCCAGTTCTCAAAAACGATATCCCAGTCAAGGCTTTGTATTGTAACTAATGCTTCCAATTGTATCATTTTATAAAGAGATACCAACATTGTATTAAACTCACACAAATAACCATATTGCCACAAGAATACCCACACATTCTTTCCAAATTTCAGAGGGATCAAATAGAGAGAAAAAGTAAATGTTTCCACCTTTATTCACAAAAACAGATTTTATCAAATTGCTGTATAAGCTACACATAGCTTACAAGAAAAAGTTTCCTTAAATTTGGAAAATAAAACATTTAAGTAAAGAATCAACTGTTTCAAAAAAGTCATGATTTTTATCTTCATCAGTTAATCTCTGCAATTAATTTTTGTTCCGCTTGATATAGTTTGGAAGTTTCTCAAATTTATCAGTTTCATCATTACAAAAATTTTTTAGAGTTCTAAGAAATTTTATATTGTCTTTTGATCTTAAAGTTTTTAGAAACCTATACTTAAGAGTACTTCTGGCTGGGTACAGTGGCTCATGCCTGTAATCCCAGAACTTTGGGAGACCGAGGTGGGCGGTTCAGGAGGTCAGGCATTTGAGACCAGCCTGGCCGACATAGTGAAACCCATCTTTACTGAAAATACAAAAAAAATTAGCTGGGTATGGTGATGAGGGCCTCTTATCCCAGTTACTTGGGAGGCTGAGGCAGGAAAATCGCTTGAACCCCGGAGGTGGAGGTTGCAGTGAGCTGAGATCATGCCACTGTACCCCAGCCCAGGCAACAGTGTGAGACATGTCTTAAAAAAAAAAAAAAAAGAAAAAAGAGTACTTTTAGTCTTTTCCATGGATCTGAATGCAATGCAAATACTTTTAGAGAAACATCAAAACTGTAGATGACAGAGACAGATGAGCCATAGTTAAAAAGCTGATGAAAGTTTGTTATAATCAGCAATTGACAAGAACATTTGGTTATTTTTGTAATATACAACATAATAACCAGAATTATGTCTGATGCCATATTAGGTTTCTAAACTTTTTATACAATTTTGGGTTATTTATATAAATAACATACCCATAAATGTAACTGAAGGAGTATCTAGCATCACTTATCATTTGATAATGTTTCTTATATATCAGATTAATGTAATTATTTAATATCTCTATAGGATAAGAGTTACCTTTTTTGAGGCTCTCTCAAGGCCCAACTAAAAAATTCCAAAGTTAGTTCTAGGTCAAAAATAATTTAGAATTTTGATGCTGAGGAAGCCCATCAAAGATGCCAAAATGCTCAAAACACTTCATCAAACAGAATTACAGGTAACTGTGAAATAATAGTATTTATTTAACTAGAGTGATAATCAAAGACTTCAAAAACAATACAGAAAGTAGATGACTGTAAAAACAAAACAAAATAAACTTAACCTTTTTAAAGTTCAGCTTTCCTAAGTTATCAAAAAATCTAATAAAGGCAATAAGGAAATTATCTTCATAAAACATAAAATCCTTGTTTCTTATGCCAGTTACCAAAAAGAAAAAAACACACCTACTGAAGAGTGATTGCTTCTCCTTAAAGAAAACTCATTTAGGTAAACTGGAAGGTAAACCTGGTACTTAAATTTAATCAGACATATTAAGAGAGTGTCTAGGGTTATGACTGTCAGCATAATAGAGAGGAATGTAAACAAGAAAACTAGGACCTTGAGCAAGGGAATACCTGACTCTTGGTAACAGCATGGGATGTTTCCTAACTACGTGAAAAAAAAAAAATAGACACATGAAGAAATGCCAAGGGTACAGAATGAAGTTAGGCTGGAGGAAAACTTTGCTTTTCTAGGCCTTCAAAAAAGAACATTTCAGCATCAGGCCATAACAGCAGAGTTAAAACTAAAAAAAAAATTATGGGAGCTGATGAAAAAGTTGAAGGAAAGAGTTATGAGCACAGCCAAGCAAAACGATGTACCTTCTCAAGGGGAGAAAAGAGGAAGAACAGAAGGCAATGATGTATGACCTGCAATTCACATAAAGTTAGATAAAGCAAAAGTTGAACTTCTGAGATAGAAACTTGAAAATCTTCAAGAGGAAAAATCTACCTCAAGAAATAATCTAAATAAAGACAACATTTTCAATCTAAATCTAGATAAATTAAATGTATCTCAGAAAGAAAGGCAGGGTAAATAGAAACTGTAAAACAGGAAGAAGCTGCAGTTTAGATGATGGTTGGATGGTTGAATGGTTGAAATTGTTTTAAAACACATTTTGAATTAAATCTAAACCTAGCAAATTTTACTAGGAGCACATCAACACTTCAAGAAACCTTGTTTTAACACAGGGAACCAAATGGTTAGTCTTGTATTACTATATTTTTAATATCAAAGCTCAATCTTTTGAAATACACACAAATAATTATCTTATAGCCAACCTGATCACACACAAAGTTTCCATTATAAATGTGTCTTTCACAAACCTTCCATTACTTACTCAGACATTCCATGACATGATCACAACTGCAGCTTTGTCCTACACTTCCTCTTTCTTGTATAACCAGTCATTTGAATTTAGGACAAAAATTACCACATAAGATCCTTTGTCATGAAAAAAATGATTATTATTTTTTAACCTACCTTACCAAAAATACATCTTCATATGTATAATTTTCTTCATATCTCTCTGTTCTACTAACTGGTTCTATTCCATCATGTTTCAACTTCCTTCATAAGTCCATATTTTGATATAAATTTTAAATAACCTCTGAATATAGATAAAATTATTCTTTTGTTCAGTAAGTAATGCATTTTTATTTTTTTCTTATACTTTTTCTTATCAAAACACATCTTTTTTGAGTCACTTTCTACACAGAATTATATATCTTAATTAGAATTTTTAACTGTTAAAAACTTCTTTTCTAGTGAAAACCTAGGAAGTAATACATTTTGCACTGTCTGCCACTTATCTAGAAAAGAACCATTTTATAATTTTTTGGAAACATGCGTCCCTGTAACATAATTGTTCGGTGAATTAACAGACCTAAATATACAGTTTTTCTATAAAACTTAAGAAGACAATAATAATCGTATACTTATATTTAGAAATTTTTGTTTTAGCATTTTTTTCTTATTTAGAAGTGACTCAGACATTTAATGAATATCTATTACTTAATGTAAAATAACATAACTTCAGAATTTCAAAGTTCAATTAAGGGATTCAAGCTGGC